>VZTB01000164.1:59134-164112 GCA_013397245.1 Thryothorus ludovicianus
TCCCGTTCCCGTTCCCGTTCCCGTTCCCGCTCCCGTTCCCGTTCCCGCTTCCGCTCCCGTTCCCGTTCCCGCTCCCGCTCCCGTTCCCGTTCCCGTTCCCGCTCCCGTTCCCGCTCCCGTCCCGCCCGCGCGGCCGTGGGTGACCATTTGTGGCCGTGGGCGGTGGAGCTGCAGGTGCGCGCCCGTCCCGTCCCGAGCCGCCCTGCTGGCAAAGCGGGAGCGATCTCTGCCGTGGATGCGGTGCTGACATGAAACACCCCAGCAGCGGTCTGCTTTCCAGCCTGTGTTTTTTGACATTAAGGCGTCCTGGAGGGAAGACCCCAAAGCCCATTAATCACTTCAGGATGTCTGAGACGTGGGCAATAACACTGCGGAGAATTCAGGCCCTCTGACACTCCAGTGCAGTATCTGAGCATTTAACAATAACAGTCAACACTGCTGATGCCTGTGAAAATACAGATGTAAGCCAGCTGTCTGTCAGGGTGAAAAATGTGTTTGTCTTTTCGTTTTAACGTGTCATTTCCCTCTTGGACATTTGCTGTGTTTCTGCCAGGATATCACGTGCTTCCAGCACAAACTCTATCCCAGGAAGACGAACCACATTCACATGGAGAGGGATGTCACTGTGCTGCTTCTGCAATGTTTTTTCTTCATCTGAAGCTGAACAAAACATACCTGACCTAATCCCTTAATTTTAATTATGATTGAAGTAATTTCCAATGCTTGTTTCTAGCCAAATGTCATCACAGATTTATACATAAGAGGATCATAGGTGGGGTAAAAGAGGGTGTGTGCTGGGAGGTGTCGATATTGAGATTAATAAGAGGCAATGGAAGCATGTATATCATGATAAAAAATTAATAGGCATTAAATATGCTTACAGTGGGATGACTGGAAAAGGGGAGATTTGCATCAAATAATAGGAAAAAAAAATTTACTGAGAGGGAGATGAGACACTGGAACAAAATGACAGGAAAATTTGTGGGTACCCCATCCTTGGAAATGTTAAAGCCCAAGTTGGATTGAGCTCTGAACAACCTGAGTGAGTGAGAGGTGTCCCTGCCCATGGCAGGAGGGTTGGAACAAGATTATCTTTAAGGTCCCTTCCAACCCAGAACATTCTAGAATTCTATGATAACCCATGATTGGCATATTAGAAGAAAAGGATGCAGATGTTCATGAAGGGCCAGAAAGGGGACTTCAAGGATATGGATCTCAATATATTCAAGGAACAGCCAAGAAACAAGTTTGTATGTAAAGACATCTTATGTAAAAAAAGAATTAAGGAAAATTGCCTTTTTTGTTTTTATGAGAAACAAATATTGCAGGTAAATGCATAAACCATTCCAAAGCAGGTGAAAAAGAAGCAATGGAAATAAAATCAAACTGATTACATCACAAGCTCTTTCTTGACTTCAAACACTGGAATACACACAAGCAGTAGAAACCAAGCTAGGTGGCTAAAGCCAAAAATAAGTAGTGTGACAATAAAAAACAAAGTCAGGAAGGCAAAGGCGCAAAATTAGTACGAGAAGTCACTCTGTAAGAGGAAAAATAAAGAAAGTAATGAAGGAAACCTGTTGGAGGGTGACCTTCTGAAGGCCAAAAGCTCTTTTGCTTCAGCCCTCCTTGAAGATAATCACTAAATTGGGTGGCTTAAATACAGTACAGTAGACAGAAAATAAAATTTCCTGCTAGAGTATGGGAAGAAAAAGCAAGGAACTGCTTACATAAATAAGATACTTTCAGATCAGCCACACCTCTGTTCTAAAGTATCTGGCTAAAGTGCTCAGAGTGTTACTGGTCGCAAATACACCACAAAAACTTGTCAAGTTCAGGTGAGAAGGCTTAGAAATATTCCTATCGCTAAAAGAGCAAAACTAGAATCATAGCTGCCTCACACTGGATTGAATTCTTAGAACAGGACTAGAACAAATAAAAATAATGCATAAGAACCTAAAAGTTAACAATACAGTAAGAGCATCATGGTTTTCTCCAGAATACGCTGAATCAATTTGAATTATTTCCCTCTGAGAATATAACAGACCTCATGGATGGATAAAGGAGAACTAATAAATATTGATGTATTGTGATTTACAATGATTTTTGACACTGCCACATAATCAAAAGACTAAGAGCCACGGTCTAGATGAAATCATTATAGGATAAATGTAGAAAAGATAGAACAGTGCCCTCAGTTAATAGTTGATCATTAACTTATTGTGAAAATGGTATTCTTTGAGAATCTGTCTTGAGCTTAGCAATATTTATATATTCTTTAATGATCTGGATGTTGTATATTGAAGATGTCAGTGTGGGAAAAGCTTCATGACAGAAAGAGCAAATTGAAGAAATTATCTAACAGAGATGTTGTTCACTTTGGATTCCTTCCTACACGTTACACCTAGCCAGGAATAACCACCTGGACAAGTAAAGGATGGATGGGTTTTCTCTGAAAGTTCTTCTGCTTCTGGCCAACCATAATTGAGCGCAGGTCAGCAACATCTTGTTGCTGCAAAGAGGACAGAGTCAATAGTGGGCTCCATGACCAGGTCTTTGCCCTCAAGGCAGAGGAGCAGAGCTCCTCTCAGCATGGGCCAGGTTCTGCTCAAACAGCACACATGGGTTTGGTGTGTGCGGGGTCACAGAGCGATGAGTGTGGAGGGAGATCTGGGGAGGTCAAAAACCATCCATAAACTATATAAAGCTTTTGGAGCAGGTGTCAGGGAGGCAACTATTGCAGTCTGTCTGTCTCTTTTTTCTGTTTTAGCGCAGCTCTGTGGTCACCCTGATAAGCACTTTTAGCCAAGATTTTTTTTTTTATCTAGAGAACAATTTAAGGTATGTAGGAGCCAGCAGAGACAATCTATCAATCAGAGTGGAGATGTCATCTGGAGACCTGCAAGTTAAAAGATGTATTTTGGTTTTGTTGTCTAACAGACCAGGTTAACTGTGTAAATACATGTAAATATCTTTGACAAGTACAACCATCTCCGGTCTGTTTCAATTCATTTTGTTTCAAGGAGGAGGTAATTCCCCTGGAATCCAAATCGTTCAGATCGCTTAGGCTCCATGACAACCTGTATGGAGGAAGTTGTGTTGGGGTAGCTGGCTGCTCTGTTTCATTTTTTAGAAGTCAGAAGAAATTATCTTGACATTCCTGAAAGGAAAAAGTTGCCAGCAGTTTCATGAGAGATTTTTCCTTTCAGTGAGAGTGAAATCTTTTTTAACATTCCTCATTGTCACACAAAATGGAAATCTTGAATTTCCAGACATTTCTGCTGGTCAGTTAACTCCTTCTAAAAGCTGCTTACTCTATTAAAAAGAAAAAATAGCTTCAAAGTTTGTAAGATTTACAACTTTCTCAAGGGTGGAGGCCTGGGACACAGACATTGCAGCTCAGAGGTCCAAACTTCCTTGCTTACTCCCTTTAACTTCCACTGACACTTCAGTATCCTGGTACTACAGTCACCTTTGGAAATGTTTTTCTGATTTATTTTGTCTTACCCTTCTTGTCATACAAGAAAACTACCACAAAGGCAGGTGTGAGACTCTAATTTTCAGAAACAGTAAAAGGGAAAGTTATTAATTTGTGTTCTTGTCCATCTGCTCTATTCATGGGATCTAAAGCAGTGTTTCCACTCAGTTTCTATGGTTTAATAATCATCAAATTCTCATGCAGAGTCTGTGGCCTGAGCCAAATGTCTCCATTAACCAGCCTGAAACCTCTTTGGTCCTGAGATGAAACAAGATCAGATTCATTAAGCTCAGCATTACCATAAGGAAAATATATAGATATTAATTTGAAAAAAAACCTCTCAAATTCCTTCATCCCACATAATTTGCTCCTGCTAAATGCCACGCATTGCAAATGCCTGCAGTTCACAACGGTTTTATGAATCAGAGCTTGGGAAGGATGATTAATGTAAAATGGGCTACGTGGCACAGACCAGGAAACAGGAGAATGGTATGACAGGAAACTGTGCTGATTTCAGGGTCTGATGATACTTTAATAAATACTAACATGAAATCCCCCTAAAAATCTGTAGATGTATACATCTTTAAGCAGAACTTTTCCCCAGTGACTTATTTGCTAAACACAAAGTGCCTTGAATTTTCAATGATCAAGAATATTTTGAGTTTGACTAAGGCATAAAGTAATAAAATAGGAAAAGTTTCTTTTTTTTCCTTTATCCTTCATATATTTTTCCTTTAACATCAGTCACAGGATAGATGAGGTGAAAAATGTAATTCAAAGTTTTATATTGTATTCTTGCTCATTTTTTTCCCTGTAATGTATCCAGACAAGTTGCATTTTAATATTCAGGTCATTTCAAGATTTTCTTTTTATCTTTAAAGGAAATGGAATAGTCACACAGTGCTTAGCCTTTTACTCATAGATTTTTTTGGCAGTGGTCCTCAGGAAAAATCTTTTCTATTCTGAATCTGCTAAGCTGGAGTTCTCTACAGTGTTATAGGGCAATGGTAGTTCTTCACCATGGACCTTGTGCTAAGCATCGATCACAAACAGAACCAGAAAGACAGTCTAATTATCCAAAAAAAATGTTAAAAGTGTGCCTGGTTCTTCCCCTTCTTCTAGAAGCAAGGGATATAGTACCAGAAGAAGTCATCTATGAATGTTTTAGTTGGTTATTAGATGGAAGAAAATTTCCTGAATATGAAATTATCAACATACAACAGCCATTTCATGAATTTAAGTGCACAAGGGGCAAATATTTGTAGATGATACTTTATCAGTTTCAGCCTGCTAGAGTTGGGCTAGACCCTTAAGATTAATTTAAATTTTTTTCTTAAAAAATTTTTTATTCTAACATACTCTTTTATTCAACATTATGGCAAAGAGTAATTTTCAAAGAAGAAATGCCCACATACAGGGCATTGTATGTTTAGTAAAAAGTATTATGAACAGCTACTAATAATTTGTAAAGCAAGCAACCTAAAACTATTTTTTTTCAAATTATTCTTTTTCTTTTGTACCCACATATAATGTAAATATGAATAAAACTATGAATCATTCAAAATTTCAAGACATCTTTAAAGAATTGTCACAGATGTTGCATTAAATGTGAAGTTGTCCCTGCTGTTAGAGGACAGAATTCAGGTGCTCCAAAGGCAACTCATACACTTTCTCCACAGGCCTGGAAAGTTGTTCAGTCCTTCACTGGCCAGCTTAAAATGCCTTTTAGACTTTTGAAGAGTAGTGGAAAAGGACAAGTTAAAAGTTTCATGGCAATGGTGTGTCCAGAGCAGAAATTATGTCAGTGTTTGGCAGCAGAGTTGCAGAAGTGCAATTGCTTATCATTGTTTGTAGAGAGAGTAATGTACAAGATAAGGGGCCCCCATCTCTCCAGGGGACCTCAGTACTCACCCTTCCCACTCCTTAAAGAGAAACAAGTGTCATTGCAGGGAAACCTGTAATCCAGAGTCATCAACAGCTCTCCTTACTTACAAAGCTGGAGCTCTGCTTAAGCAATGACATTAACTCTCTATTGCACAGACCAACAGCTTTCTGCAGGCTTCATGTTCCAAAGCATTCAGAAGCATTGAGTCAGGGCTGGCCTCAGCAGAATGAATAATTACACAAAATCAGGCCATTTTCAAAACTGGCAAAGCTTTGTTAGTGCTTGCTCAAGGAAGATGCTTTTGAAGAGTGGAAAAATAGTCTCCCAGCAGTCACACTGGCAAGGGACTAAGCATTTATAGGTCAGTGCTTCTCCAGGTACTGCCTCTATGAGGTTAAGTAAGTCAGCTGAGGCTTGATTTCTTCAGCAGTGCTGACCAGGCTTCATTATATATCCATTAGCAAAAGGTAGAGACGGCCAGTGTGGCTGAAAATCAGGCAATTATCTCCTTGTGCCTCACCTTTCCTGCACTAAAAACAGCAGCGATATTTCCCCAAGCATGAATGGCTAAATTCACGTGAATGGGGTGAAAAGGGCCATTTCAGTCCAGCATGGAGCTCTGCTCCTCTCCCTAGGGGAGCAGCTGCACAGCAGTTCCTTACATTAGCTGCAGCCTCATAGACCTACATTATCAGCCCTCAACCCCGAGCTAGCAGCGCTATCCAAAAGCTCAGTATGGAGCAGGTCCAGGCCCTTCAGCAGCTTTACAGCTTGAGCTGTTTTATAGCTCTGTGCTGCCTCAGGCAGGCTGTTACCTGTACCCAAGCAAGCGAATTTAAAGCTGGCTTAGCATTTGCGGGTGACGGTACCGCCCTGTCTCACTGCTTCAGTACAGACACAACCCTAGAGAAACAATGCCTCCCATCTGCCCCAGTGCCCAGGTGACCCTGGGGGTGTCTCTGCAGGGCCCTGGGAGCAGAGTCCACTCTGCTGTGGCAAGACCTTGCTGGCAGCAGCAGAGGGTGTCACTGCCAGGCTGCTGTCACACACAGCTTTCCCAAGTAGCAGCATCATTCGATAATGCCAAAGGCTGTAATTTGAACACTGCAAACTGCAGGGCCTCAGCTAGAAGGGAAACGGTGAAGCAGGAAGAATGACCATCTCTGTACAGATTATGAGAGATGGATTACAGTCAACTGGAAAAAAAAAATCACAGAGCAACAGAGAGGTGGCTGGAAACCTTGGAAAAAAACCCAATTCAACAGAACATCAGTATTTTGAGAGTCCCAGCCAGGAAGCAGGACACAGATACCATGCAGTAAAGTGCTGCCAGACATGTTGGTTATTGATTTTTCTGAAGATCCCACCTGAACTGAATGTGTGGACTGAATCCCAATGAGAGTCCCAGATGGAGTAGGCAATTGTGGAGGCAACGGACTTATTACTCTTTAGGACTCAAGAGACCAAGATAGGTTTTTACAAGCAGCTAAAACGAAGAAAGAGATCATATGGGAAGGTGCTAGGCTCCTATTGTTTCCGGACACAAGTCCTATAACCCAGGGCAAAAGGGAAGAATTAACTGTGGTTAAAAAAAAAAAGAAAAATAAAAAGAAAAATATTTGAGATATAAAATGTGTCTGCATCGGTTTCTCTGGCCCGCCAAAGCATACAGTTCACACAGTAAGAAAACCAGCATCTTTGGGGAGAAGAGGCAACAGAAGTTGCTGTCAAAATCATTGGAGACAAAGAAACTCTGCAACTGCTCTCTGCAATGTGCTGGGTCCTCACTGCTCCCCACAGCAGGAAACTGAATACTGGCGCCATGTGGGAGTGGGAAAAGCTTATTTCTTTTTCCTTTCTCTTTATTTTATGTCTTGTAGCCTGTGCTACCATGCTATCATCTGAGCAGTTAAAAGTACCTGCGACTGCTGCCAGGAGTTTTAGGATAAGCACATCCAGTCCATCACAGAACTGCATCTGGCATTGGTATGTGTAGTGGGTGCAATTGCTTTGCAAGCACCACACGTATGGCTATCTATTTTGGCACTTTCATCCATGTCCTGACTGTATTTAATGCATAACAAAACAATGTCAGTAACATCAGAACCCCCTGGCTTTTGCAGCAGGGATGGGTAAAAGAGCCCAGAGAGCATCTGCTTGGTACAGCCTAAAAATTAGCCTTGACTCATATCAGCCTAAGTACCCAGAAAGGTTTGGATTTCAGTGTCCTCCTCCCTGGAAACCTGATGGTTTTCAAAAGAGAAAAACATGACTGCTTTCCCTTCCCAGGGTACTGTATCTGTGGAGGAATAATCCTAAGTACCTGCACAGGCTGTGGGCTGACCTGCTGGAGAGCAGCTCTGCTGAGAAGGACCTGGGAGCCTTGGTGGATGACAAGTTATCCATGAGCTGGCAGTGTGTCCTTGCAGCCCGGAGGGACAGTGGGATCCTGGGTGCATCAGGAAGAGTGTGGCCAGCAGGCTGAGGGAAGTGATCCTGCCCCTCTACTCAGCCCTGGAGTGCTGTGTCCAGTTCTGGACTCCTCAGTCCAGAAAGACAAGGAGCTACTGGAGAGGGTCCAGTGGAGGCCATAAAAATGATTAGGGATCTGTAACATCTCTCTCATGAGGAGGAGAGCCTGAGGAAGTTGGCCCTGTTTAGTCTAGAGAGGAGAAGACTGAGAGGGGAATCTCATCAAAACATAAATATCTCAAAGTTGGGTGCCAAGAGGATGGGGCCAGACTCTTTTCTGTGGTGCCCAGCAAAAGGGTGAGGAGCAGTGTCCATAATCTAAACCACAAGAAGTTCCACCTCAACTTTAGGAAGAATTTCCTTACACTGAGGTGGCAGAGCCCTGGAAGAGGTTGCCCAGAGAGATCATGGTTCTCCTTCTGGAGACATTCAAAACCTACCTGGACACATTCCTTCATAACCTGTGAGCCTGCCTTGGCAAGGGGGTTAGACTAGGTGATCTTCAGAGGTTTCTTCCAAACCTAATGATTCTGTAGTTCTGTGATTCACTCTGACCGTGAGGGAGCCTGAGGGCCATTGGTGGCTCTTTGCCTCTCAAAATCATGGCCTGGGCTCTTGAGGAGGTTGAAACTCTAGGGAAAAGGCCTTTATGAAGCTGAACAGGAGGTAGGTGGAAGGACACAGAGAAATTGCTTGCAAACAGCCCATTCTCTGGCAGTAGCTCTCCTGGGCAAGGCAACTGGACACTGCAGGTTGTGGAAGCAGCACCAGGCTTCTGGCTCCTTGGTGCCCTGGTAATGACTCTGCTGCTGGCTGTGTGTGGCATCCCTCGAAGCCACCATGCCTGAGCTGTTGGCTGAACCCCCTGAATCTAAACAGGACTGCTGCTTCAGCTGCTTTTATTTTATGCATCTCCATCCCTCTCCTGGCATCTCTCCTTCCGTGAACAAGTATGGCTTAAAGCCTGCCAAGATGTTTGCCACCCCAGTAGCTGTTACTTCTGAAAACATACCAGGAACCACTAACCATCTTTTACCCTTTCTCTTCTCACATATCCTCCTCCTCACAGCAAGAAACAGGCCAGAAAGATAGACTCATTTTGACGCTGATTCCACAGCAATAGTAGTGCTCCATCACTAGGGGCTGGACTCACTCCCCCAGTTCATGTGAATACTTTCAAATGGGTAGAACCAAAATAGGAAGAGAGCCACATGCTAATAATATGCATTGAAATACACTGGCATTTAACTGCCTTCTGCTTAATCCTTTCATTTTATTCCACAAATGAGATTTGCTGCTGTAGCCCAGATTACAGAGCAATAATGAGTGAGGAAGGAAGCTCCCACATGCAAAGAGAGGCTTAGCCAGAAAATAAACAAACAAATCAAATAAATAAAACACCATCCCACATTAGATGAAGTTGTACTGCCACCTCAGGTTTACCATCTGTTTCTACTTTGATTCCAGTGTTTCTTTCAACCATTTTGTCTACTGCTTATGAGTTCAGCTGGCGGCTGTTGTTTCTAAACACAGTGGGGCCCCAGGAGAACCACAGTGCCCCATTCTCCTGGTCCCAGATCCTGGAATACGACCTAGGAGAGAAAGAGGGAAAGAAGGAAGAAGATAATGAGAGGGTGAAAGAGCAAAAGATGAAAGAGAGAAGAAAGAAAGAAGAAAGAGGAAAGAAAAAAGGATCATTCCTACTATTCTACATTCTTCTAATCTCTTTCTTTTTCTTTTTAAAGCAACTCTTCAGTTTGGAGGGATTAAAAATAGAAGAGTGTTAGATTTGGCAATAAATTAATGTCCAGATGAAGGGAAAACAATTACAAATTGGAAACAGATTTATTCACACTCAGTGTATTAATGAAAACGTAAAAAAAAGCTAAACTGGGTATACTGTGTGGAAAAAAATAATGGCCCAGCAGGTCTACTTTTTATTAACAACTCATCAGTAAGCAGGTTGTAATTCATAACAAAGAATTTACCCCAAGGAACACCACAGGACTGTGAGCTTTTTAGTTTCCTAAGAAAATACATATGTTGTTCCACTTGGTTTCCTTTCAATAAAACCCACCAGTTAGCACTTCATTTTCGAGCTGTTCTGACAAATCAGGTGAGTTAGCTTTGTAGAAAAAACAGAAGCCAACTTTTCAGCTGAGAATTTTAGGGAATTTTTTAATAACTTAAATAAATTTCCCAAATGGCAAGGAAGTATGATAAAAAGCTGTGAAATGAGTTTGTTTGGAACAGCTTGAAAGAATTTTTCTTTTAATTTACTTCATTAATTTTTCCTGAGGAAATATTAAGGGATACATCCCTTACTACTAAGGTATGTGTTTGAGACAAAAGGAATTTTTATGATTTTTGTTGTGTTTTTATAGTGTCTTGAAACCTGATTAAAGATACTGATGAAAACCTGCCCACTGGTTTGCAGCTCTGTGCAAGGCCTGAAAGAGATTGAGGTGCCAAGAAATCAGTTTTGTGGAGGTCACTCTAATACGATGGGTCTCTTACAAAATAAAATCCTGTATTGTTTCCTTCAGCTGCCCCTATCACCTACATACAGAAAAGCCCTCTTGAAGGAAGAAAATAATCAAGAAGGTAAGTAGGAAACCAGAGGGAATTATATGAAATGAAAAGAAAGAAAAAGCAACTGAGGTGCAGAATTGGTATGGATTTAAATGAATCCTTCCAGTTTAAATTACTACAGTGCAGTGCTGGCCATGACGTGCACCATGCCCAGCCTGGGTTCAGTAGCAGACCTGCCACAAGTACCAGGGCCTCCCAGTTGCACCAGTGTCTGTTATACCTGGACAGAATTCTCCATTCAGTCATTTATCAGAAGGAAAAGAGCAGCCTTCTCCATATTTTGTCAGCCTTTCTGCATGGCTTGGGAGAGCAGAGTTTTAGTGCAAGGCTCCAAGAGACCACTGGGAGCTTTCCCATCAATTTATCCATTCATCTAGACTGCTTATCAAACATCACTGAAGGAAAAGGAACTGCCTGCTCCGTGATTTCCAAGCAATACGCTGAAATATAATTTGAGATGCAGAGACTGTATTACTAATTATTTATCATTCTTGAGTTGATGAGAGAAGCACTGAAAAAACAAGGATGGCTGAGGAACACAGAACTTACATGGAAAGACTGCTTACAGCCAATAACATATTTACACAGAGTAAATGCAAATAAAAATTCTAAACCTTCTCCAAAAGGAGAAATAATTGTATTTGAGCATCAACTGTTTCTTTTGCATCTACTGTGTCTCTGATGACCATCACTTCCCTGGGTGCAAAGTTCTCTATGGAAGAGAGGTGCACAATTACCCGTTTCAGAAATAGTTAGATGTGGGAGTGTGCAGGTTCACATGTCACTACCATGACTACATATCTTCCAAAAGTAGGTACATCAAGGGGGAAAAGTCTCTGTGACACACGTGTAGATTATAAAGCTCACATGAATAAACTCAGGAAGTTTCTCAGGCTCAACTGCAGCCTTTTAGAAGGACTGACTCTCCAAGCAGCTGTTTAAAGTAAATTTAAAACGGTAAAGACTGTATCTGGAGATAATACTAGAACTTTTCTAAGGCAGTATTCTTTGGTCTTTACCTCCAGACCCACTTTGCAGGATCCAGCTGCCATCTTGTCAAAAGCAACCTATTACTGTCACTGCTGGGCTGGAGCAGGACTTGGGCATGGACATTTCCAAAGCATTTCATCTGAGAAATGCTGGTCAGGCAAGTGGTTAATGCTCAGAGACCCCTGCAGTGACATACAAATGGAAACAACCTACTCTCACTTCCATTTCAATAGAAACAGACCATGGTGTCCTCCATGATTGGAGACAGTATAAGTGCTTAAGGATGCAGCTCATAGCTTGGAAAGTGTAGGCAGCTGAAGCATTTAGGCACATGAAATCACTGCAAGATTAAAATACTTATTGTGTTCATCCGCTTTAAGCCAATCTCCAATTTGTAATCTGTCCAGAAAAAAATGAGATCATATATCTGCTACTCAAATTATTTTGCTTTCTGCCAAAGAATGCTTCTGGGAAGGGTTATTCTTCCCAGCAGAAATGTAGGAAATAAGTTGGAAAACATTAATTCATATTAATAAAAAAGGCCTGTGAAGACAACAGCTGTTTGATCCTTAGATAAACTGTAGACAGTTTTCACTATTTAAGTCATCATGAGTGATGTACTGTAGGCTTAGAGAGAAAAAAGGAGCCAAGAAAAAGAGGAGAGAAAAGAAAAAAGTCTGGAGAAAATATTTACTTGCATACTTTTCCTAGGAAAATAGAAATGTAGCTAATGAAACAGACTTGTTTAGAGACTCCATAGCACTCCCTGAGGGATCTGCTGGAGATATTTTCCACCTACTCCTAAACTCGCTTCAGCAGTCATGGCTGGGGTTCTGAGGTGAGACTCTGGTGGGCAGGGGCTTTGCAGGCGTTTGCAGAAAGCTGTGTTTGGGAGATTGACAGTGCCTTTGGGGCTGGAGGATGGCAGTCGTGCCAAGGTGGCAACCACTGATGTTTGACAGGGCAGCTGCTCAACTGGGAGTCCAGCTATGGGGGAGCACTGCCTGGGGGAACCAGGAGCTGCAGGGGTCCAGTGGGGATGGGGTGTCCACATCCAAACAGAGCTACAGCATGTGAGGAGGAATCCAAAGCATGAATTAGTTTCAATTGTCCTGCCGCCTGAGAGGGGCTGTCAGTGCCTTTCAAGGTGGGCAGTGCTCTTGGGCAAACCTTCACACTCCTTCCTCGGCTGCAGCACCTTTACCTGTTCCCAGAGGACACTCCTCAGTAGCTACAATTCAGATAGAGGTGACATTAAATCAAGGAGTATACTGAAAAAGAAAACAGAAACTAGCACATGGTTTCTGCTCCAGGGGCAAGCAGACTTGCATGTGACATTGGGATGGACACGGCCCCTTGGCTGCTTTCCACTGCACTTTGTCCAGGAAAGGGATCTTCTCCCTGGTGGGGTGTATTCCAAGACAAAAGGAAGGAGACCTTCCCCAGGTCACAGCTAGGAAAGAAGGTGGCCCAAAGCTGTGATTTTTCCAGTCTAAGCTCCAGATGGGATACCTGGGTAGCAGGAAAGCTTGCTCACTCCCAGTCCTAAACTCTGCTTCTGCTGGTGAAATGAATCTGGGTAATCTCTTTGTGATTTTTTTACCTGATTGCTCTGGATACCACATTGGCTGTATATCTACATCCTAAGTTTATATAAAATGCAAAAATTCCAGCTTGGGGGTTGTTTTTTTCAATATTTATTCCCTGAGGTCCCCATACAACTCCCTTTCCTGAGTGCTGGCAGATGCTCACACAGGGGTGGACCAGGTGACATGAGGAAGCCTTTGGGAGGCCTGTTGATAAATGTTTGCCAGTGGAACAGACAGCTCACTGTGGCTCCCATTTACAAGCTTCTTAAACTAGCTTCTAAACTAGCTTTTAACAAAGAAAATGTGTCAAAGTACCAATAAAACTGCTCTAATAAGCCCTCCATAGCAAACTCCTAATTGAAGCTCATAAAGAGAGCTCTAAACAGTATTTAAAGTGCAAAGAAAACATATTGGTCCTCAATGCAAACAAGTAGATGTGGTGCTGATGCTTTTTATTTGACCAACATGAAAGCTGCAGAACACAAAAATGTAGGTGTGGGATGTGTGTGGTTAGAAAGCCGATTATTGGACTTACAGGCAGGTTTAAAACCTCTCCCTCAACAAACACGCTGTTCAGATCCAGTGCATTCAACCTGCTCAGAAACTTGTACAAATGCCTGCTTCACTTTTACCCTTTCCCACACACATGGATGTATCTGCAAATGCAGGAAACAGCATGCACATATTTCATTGTCTACTTACAGATTTACTTTTGTATTTCAACTAGAGCAAATTTCTTCTCCTCCTAAACTGTGCCACAGTTTAGGCTCTTAGTGTCAGCACAGAAACTGGAATTACTCTGCATCCCACTGAGGTCATGCAGTGACTCTTTGTGACTCCTGCAGAAAGCATCTGAAGGGCTTCTAACAGTCCAATTTGATAACTCCCCCATGAGCAACAATGGTAAACCTCCTCCAAATCTACAAGTTTTTCTGTGGCCTAAGGGAAAAGAGGCACATACAGATGTCAAAGAGGAGGGAGAGGAAAAGGAAAATATGTTTGAGAGTGGTGTAGTTTGGGGGAGAACATTAACATTAAAATCCATTTTCCTCCTAGTTGTATATCCAGCTATGAGCTCTACAGAATGATTCTTCCAACAGAAAATAATTTCCTTGTTCCTCCATTTGTTGCAGCGCTTGTTCTCACTGAAGGCAATAAAATTAGGATAGCAGGGTTATCAAGTGTTGTCCTGCTGGACAGGACACACCCCAGGGTGTGTTTAACTCGGGATGTGCAGGTCAGGGAGCTCCAGCCATGCCCACAGCCTCCTTGGCCTTGGCTTCCCTGCCTGGCAGTGGGTGGCAGGCGGAGCAGCTGGGCAGCCACATGTGGAGGGGAGCAGGGATGGGAGTCAGTCTGGTGGGGGCAGGGAGAGCTAAAAATACACTGGGATGAAATTTTGGGATCAAAGGAGAGGAAATAATAGACTTTGAAGATGAGGAAGGAGGGAAAAGGAAGACTTAGAGGACGCTGTTAAAATCTTTTCAAAAAAGCACTCCAACCTTGTGCAGCATATTTGCGCTGTGAGGCTGATATACCTGGTGGTGGTGTCTCCTGATCTCTGCCTTCCTCAAGTTCTTTTGAGGGAAGAGCTGCATTAAAATCCATTGTGCTGCTGATGAAACACTTTGTGGTTTTGCCTAAAGTAATTCACTGGTTTCCACAAAAACTAAAGACATTTTTTATAGGCAAAAGCTGTCATTTCACTGTGCTAAGCTGTTTCTGCCATAAAAAAGGTGTGATTTCACTTCCTGCACATGTGTGAAAATTTAGGATGTGTTCCAGTACAAAAGAACATGTTGCCACATGAAAAGCTGTGTTTTTAACAGCATTTGCAAAATCTCACCCTTGACCAAATCTGTCAGTTCTCACAGAATCTTGAAGATCAGACCATGACTTGGCTTTTTGTGAGTGCACAGAAGTGTTAAAATACTACAGTGATAAAAAAAACAAGATGGAAAAGAAGAAGAAAAAGAAAAATAAGAAGAAAATATGAAGAAAATAATGGGAAGGGAAGGGAAGGGAAGGGAAGGGAAGGGAAGGGAAGGGGACCATATATGCAGGGACTTGACACAATTGTAAGTGTGGAATTTATAAAGAATTTCAGTTGTATAAAGAGCATCTGCCTCAGACAAGGCTGTTGTCCTGGAAGATTAAGTCTCTTTTGCCCTTCATTCAACTGGAAATTGGAGCCTTGAGACCTCCTAGGACTGTGGTATGCTAGAGCAGGATGGGAGGACTCCTTCCCTGAGGCACACTGCCCACCTAAGGGATGCCGAAGACTTCTTGTCTGTACTCACAACCTGGAGGATAGAACAGCAGGGTCAAGTAGATGATGGAAGACAAGTCTGAAAGTTTCCCTAAAATCAGTCACGTACTTCTTGTGAGGTTGGTCTCAAAAGTCTCTCTGTGTACAGAGAATCCACAGACTGGGATGCATCATGTGGAATAAGGTTAAGAGAAAAAATGGTTGTTGAAAGCTTTCAGGCCATCAGTACATCCTATGAAGTCATCATAACACCAAATTAGTTTCTCATTTTCAGCTACAAGTCTAGAAATATTAAAATACAAAAGCTGATAAAATTATTTGACTACTGAAAAGTGGACACTTCTGAAGCAGGGAAAGGAATGCAGCTGTTTCTCCACATTGGGTAAAAAAAATTAAAAAGTAAAATGGGAATTTTAGACATTTATTTACTTCAAAGTAGCCTTGTTCTGTGTACCCACATTCTACATATGGCCTACAGTATATTCCTCAGTGTCTTGCTAGTAGTCAGATGTACTCAATGATGCTTTATAATGCTTCTCTGGGAAGTTTAAGAAAGTATTTAAAACACTATCAAAGGGCCAAGGCACTGCAATCCAATTCACCAAAATCATCAAGAAATGCTCCTTTTCAATTGCAATTGTGAGTCCTAATAAAAACTAAAGTCAATATAGAGCTTTGGCTCAAGCTGTGAATCAGCTTTTCAAAACAGGTGCAGAACATGAGTTAGTCTGGGGCTGAAGTCAATTAGACCTGCTCAGGCTTGATCAATTAACCATTCTTTTGATCTCTCAATCTATCAGAAAAGAAAAAAAAGGCTCATTTTTACTCAATTCTTTAGCTACAGGGAAGGGGGATCCTCTATTAGTGTTGGACCAGACTTGTCTGGACTTCTTTTTCTTTTCTATCTCACACATTATTAGGCTTTCTGCAAAAGGACAGCTCTGCAGATGCTCAGATGGAATACTGAGGAACAGGGTCCTGAAAGGCCCTGGGGGCCAGAGCTTCAGGATATTAAGGGGAAATAATCTGATGTTAAACCAGTATCAGCTGCATGTGTAATGGCACTGGGCTGGGCTCAGACATGAGGAGGCTCAGGGAGGAGGCACCTAAACTTTCACACGCTGCAACCAGTGAGCTCACATCCTCAGCATATACACTTAGAGAAGCAGCTGGGATGGGTCCAATATAAAGCCCCCACAAAAACTGTTGCATAAACAGGCTGAGCTTTATAAGTGGAAATGACACAGGGAAGAGCATGAGGAAGTGGGTCCAAAGAAAAGGTATAGGATTGCCCTGATGAGGCCCTTGGGGTTCATGTCTTCAGGTACAGTCAAGAAAATCACCCCAGCTTCCCTCCCCATCACTCCCTTCCCAAAGCTGCCTGGCATAGCACTTTCAGCTCCTCAGGGAAACTCTCTCTACCGAAGTAAAAGTAGCTAACTCCAACTCTGTACATTGAATATTCATTATTTTTAATGAAGTTGTATTTGTCTTTCAAGATGAGTAGTTGAATCCTATAAGTTTGTCTTATCCTATGACAGAATAGAGGAGTTGCTATTGTTAAATTAATGGAAGTGCCCAAGCAGAACTGCTATTTTAGACTAGCCAGTTCTGCATGCTTAGACAAGGCCTAGGACCTTTAATAGATAAAATCTGCATAAACGTGTTTCCCAACGTAGAGCTAAAGCAGATTCAAGGATTATTTATTGTAATGAACATAGAATTTTGCATTTGGACACAAAGTACAGTCTGCCTCACTCTACTGTTGGTAGAACTATGGAATAATTTCCTGTACCTTGGCACAGTAATGTGTACTTAAAACCACATGGACCTGTAACTTCAGACCACAGCTATCCCTGTGGAGAACAAAGCACAGAATGTCTTGAGGATGGCATCAATACAATATTGAAGGCTCAAGCTGCTGGGGACAGGCCAAAGAATATAAATTATGAAGCATTTTACAGTCCAAATATATTGGAAACTGTATGCAGGGCTGACCCTTTTTTGGGTGATTTGAAAAGCACATGGTTTCAGATTATTTTGGCGGATTAGGTATTTCGCTGAACTGTCTGTCTTAGCAGGTTCTAATCAAATTTCAAAGAATAAAATTTTACCATGTTTTTAAATATTTTAAATATTTGTGTTTTGTGGGATAAATGAAACAACCTATAGAGTGAAAACTTGATCCTATCAGTAGGAATTTTCCTTTTGGAAATTCATGTTGACTTCTAGGCTGGCGGAATTTCATCCTTGAGAAAATGCCTCTGTATTGAACAAACATGATGTTACTTTTTGTCATACTAAAGGACTCTGGAACTAAAAAAAGCATAATATTTTTTTTGTAATAAATATATTTCATATGGAGTCCTTTAGAACAGAGGAGGTAGAAGCTACATTACCACAATAAGGTTTCCATATTCCTTCCCCATACCGTTTGTTGTAGGAAAGCTGTCACACAGGATCTGTTGAATCTGACAGTCTCATCATTCAATTTTTATCTCTGTGTGCACCCAACCCTGACTGACTCAATGTATAACACAGATGACCTTAATAAACTGCAGTGCATTAATTTTTGCAAAAGCAAGGGCTAGTATAGTTGTAGTGGGCTGGTTGCTAGTGCAAGTGGGCATCCTTCAAACATTTGTTTGTGTCTTTTCACTGACAATGAATGCCTTGCCAAACAGAAAGGAGAGGAAGGCGCAGGCACAGGAAAATGGTTAAACCACTTTGTAATAGCAAATTTGCCATGGCCCTGCTACCTCTCCAGCTGTGCTCACCTCCCCTGAAGGATGTTGTGGGCTGGGTGAAGGGATGGCTGGCTCCCGGTTGAAATGGCCCACTCATCCTTTCCTCCACACCATGGCAGTCAGAGGGGCCAGCCTTCCACCAGAAAAAACATACCACCTTCCCTGTCAAGTTAGCAGTCCTCTATGCCCTTATCACCTACCCTTACCCATTCCAGAAAGAAATGTTAGCAAGTCAGTTGTGATTAACCAGGAAATGAGAGGCCAGTGAGATTGTGTAACAGCACTCTGCCCGAGTTCATTTGCAGACATATTCCTTTAAATTGAAGAAGTCTTGTATCTCCTGACTTGTGTGCCAAAAATGTGGCTGACCTGTTATCTCTCTGGGATAACTCTGGAATACTATCAGGAAAGTGCTGGGTCTCCTGTGATCTGACCTTATGCCACAGGACTTGGTTGCACCATTCCTGCTGGCTTTAGTCAAACCCTTATGACTCTACTGAGGTCAGAGAATCTCTACACATCTCTAGCTGTGTTGTTGTCTCTGACATATTTTTCTGTGCAAATGCACAGAAAGGCCAGAGCTACACAATAGCTTAAGCACACAACCATGCCACTACTTGATTCTGGAGGTCTAAGCCCAAAATTAATTTCCTGTGAACTGCCCTTGACTGCCCATCCAGCCCCCTGAAGACCATGAAGTCTATGTGCCCCAATATTTCCTGCAGTTAAAGCTACTCGGCATCCAAGAGCCTGCTGCTAAAGGTAGTGGGAAGTAGGGACACTGCCTCCCTTGTCTGCCCTGCTACTAGGGAGAAAATCTGTACCCACCATAAAAGACTTCTCATCCACCTGTATTGGGAGATGCAGATGTCCCCCTCAAAACTGTTGTATGAGTAGAAAGCAGGAATGTTTCTCAGGAATGTGGGAGCCTGGCAGGCAGTGTTCAGCCCCCATGCCAGGAGCACACAAAGAGCTGCTAACTGCACTGAGCAGATGAACCTGCAGCTCTTGAATCCTCTCACCATGAGGAGCAGAGGTGGTCAAGCTTCTCATCTGAAAACAGAAAGGCTACTTCCAGCACTTCTCCAGGGAAAATGTAGTGTTGCATATTTCAATATTCAGCTGGAGCTTTTCAGAGTCCCCAGAAAACTGAACTGTGCTGGAAAAAATTAGTTAAAAGCATCAACAATTACTCAAAACCTAAGAGAAGGCAAATTGCTTTTTTCCTCCCTCTTTTTCTACTACTCAAAATCCTGACTTGCTTATGAGCTTGTAATAGTGTCTACACTGGTGGTAGAGACACAGCTGTTAGCACTGGTAGGGCGGCTGCCACTTTGGAATTTTCCCCATTTGCTGGATTTAGGGCAGAAACATCTTCCCACCCCTGATCTTATAGTTGTCCTGGAAGGTGGAATCAAAATAAGAAAGCAGCCTACACCATTTGTAGAACAAATGTCTGTCTTTGCTGTTGCAAGCTGTACTTCCACTGAAGGTTTTATCAATGCACACATTTCCTAAAAGCTACCATACTGCAGGCTGACATTACAGCATCAGCAGAAGACTCTGCACAGAGTCAGTCTCAGAAGCAGCAGAAGTGGGAACTCGCTTTTGCTGGCCCCTGGGGAGGGAGTTGTTCCATGAATTTTGTACATATAGAAGTTGTTGATAAGCCCTCTTGCAACATCAATGCCTTTCCCATAGGCATTGGAGTAACCACTTCCTTTCTTCTAGTTTGCAGCTGCCTGTTTAACTCAAGACAGAGAACAGAGATTAAGACCAGCTTAATAGAAGAGAACACCTGGAGCAAAGCCTGTTAGCAGCTCCTGCATCCCCAGGAACAGCTCTGTGAAATGAAAAAGCCATGGCAAGGTCCATTCTTTTGACAGGGAACAGTGACATGATCCTAATTGCAATGGGGAATGGACTGACCCTTCTGGTCTGCTCCACAGAGAGCTTGACCACTATAAATTTTTATTCTTGTGGTATTTTGCTTTCCTGTGCTCGGAAAGTTCTGCATTTGTTGACTTTGTGTCAGCTGATTAATTGGGTATTAGCAATGCTTTGGGTGAAATCCTGGTCCTGGCAAGCAGGAGGGGAATTACACCAATGAATAAACTCAGAGCTTTAAATTGAATTTCCAAACTTTTACTTTATATTTGACAGAGAGTGTGACAAGATCTCAGCGTAATCCACAAATAGGAATGTGCTTCCTAATTGTTGTGCCCATCTACGGATATGTTAGGTATTTTTCACATATTGAAAAAAAGAGGAATAATTTGAGGAACAATTTTCCTTGGATGTGAAGATTATATGACAATGTGCAATGCAGTGTGGAAAAGTCCTTGGCTGCCTTCTGTAGGAAGTATGTGTTATGTTATTTATTTTTCAGGGATATGAAAATAGAGCCTAGACCAGGGAAAGCCAGCACTGCTGCCTGTGTTTGCGCTTGAGTCAGACCTGGCGAGCACACTGCGAGGACTTGCTTTGTCTGATTTCAGTAGCCAAGCTGATGCAGGATACGCTTCTTTTGGCAGTGAAGCCACATTTTTCCTGCTCCCCTCTACGTGCCACTGTTTATTTCTGCATCCTGTTTGCCAGCCCTTACCTGAAAAAGCAAGCATTCATGTGGGAACTATGCGTGTTTTAGACTAAAAACAAAAATGACCTTCTCCTGGAAAAGACGTGTTGGTATTTTTTTAACCTGGATTGTTATTGTTATTTTGGTTACAGCACAATCCCCCAGGCCTGCCCCACAGCCAGGACAACAAGTTGCGAATGGGGAGCAGAAGAGAACAGCTAGGAACTGCTTTTGCTGCCTCTTTCTGCCACAAAAAATGTATCCTGAACTGCCTGCAGGTGGGGAAACACCTCTTCACTACCTGCTGCAGAGCAGGGACTGGGGATGAGAAGTTGCATATAGCAAAGGCAGAGGTGATGTGAGATAAAACATCTTTAGCTTTCCTGAGTGCAGAAAATACAGAATGAGTCTTAACACTTCCTACCTCATTCAGGTGTCCTTCACTTAGAGATTCTGGTAATGAAGTCATATACCCTCAGTTTTGGTCTCCCCCAATTCACTTTTGTTTATACTTTCCAGGCCCTGAGGCTGTAGGGTGTCCTGGAATCTCAGTCCTAGAGGGGTTGTTTTGTCTGACCAAAATGTGAAGACAGTTAACTAACACTCTATATGGAGTTTGGAGTTAATACACTAATGCAATACAGGATTTGAAAAATATAAAGACTAAAATCCTAAGACATCAGCAGAGGTGAGTGAGAAGCCACTTTGAGGACTGAGAAGAGCACTGATGTTAGCCTGACAGGTTATGAATGAATAATGCCAATATTCCCAACAAGGCACTGCCAAGGGAAACACAGGACCACACTTGTTTTTTCAGCTTTCCAGATCAGAGTAATAAACACACCACCGGCTAATAAGAGAGCAACTCTTCCACTCAGAACGATGCAGCTGTTCAGGGTGGCATGGAAGGAGTCAAAACAGAGTCATCAGGGAGCCCTTCAGCTCCTTCACTAGTTAAATCCCAGTGATACAATGTTAAGCACATGCCTAAAAGATAAAGAATAGGCACCCATAATATTTGCATTGATTTCCTTAAGCCAGATCTCCTATAAATCATCGTCACTCTAGAAATTACTACTCAGCTAGGCTCCAGAAATGCATACAGTTTCTTCTAATTGCCTTCCTTCATTGCTTATTAGAAACAATCACATCTACATTTTCAATCAATGACCTGTGATTTTATTTTGACCAGGTTTCTTCTTTCACCCGAGGATTTCTTTTTGCCGATATCTTCCCCCTGGAGTTGGAAATTATGAGACTGTTCTTCCAATTACTGTGTGAACTTAGGTTTCTAAAATTCAAAATTGTTTGTACTCGATGAGTTTGACAGACAAGCAAAACCTGGGGAGAAAAGGAAGAAAAAAAAGAATAAAGCAAAAAAAGTGAAACAACAGCAAAGACAACAGTTTCATAATTTTGGAAAGACGGTTTCTTGCCAGTGTGTTTTTATTAACTGTTACATAGGAAATGAGGCTCAAAGTATTGAAAAGATGGTGGGAGAGCATGATCAGGTAAACAGATTGCAAAGCCACCCCAGACAAGTTTAAATTGGTCCATTGAAGAATCCGGCTTCTCATGCCTGAGAATCAATAACCGAAAATCACCGCTGCCTATAAAAGTGCTCACAACTAAGCAGTAATAACCAGTAATGACTATTTGACTTCTTTCTTTCTTTCCACCATATAACACTTTGAAATAAAAAGAGAAAAAAAAATATACGTGTTCATGTTGTCAGAAGTCTGCAAGAGTTTCTGCCTGTCAGACCAGTGCTTTGTTGGCTTTCCCTTGGGATACCAGACCTGTGGGCATAACCAGACTTGCAAGTACTCCCAGAGCAGCAAGAACAGGAGATACTGAAGGTACTGCCACTGACAACTATATAAACAACACACTTGAAAGTAAAACAGACCTGAGGTGGTTTGGGAGGGAGGAGCCATTGGTGAAATCTTTCTGTTTGGGTTTTGTTGCTATGGTTTTAGGACTAGTTACAGCAGTTGGTCATCTAATATCTTTCACAGAAAGTGTTTGTTTTCCAGTTAAATTTTCCCTTTGATTTCCTTATAAACCATCCTCAATCACACTTCAATAATCTTGCATCATGTGCACATTAATCCTTCTTTCCATACTTACTGCACAGATTTTTTCATTTGAAATTAGAAGTGAGTTTTTGTTGCTCTGATTTGTCATTTTTCACTTGAAAAAAAAATCTGTATGAATTTTCTATATGTTATAAATAGCAAAATATGTTCTCAGATTGAGTAACAGGTTTATTATTCAATCTCGGAAGTTTTCTGCCATTCATAGAGCCTCAAGTTGTACCCTGGTGGTTTCTCCTGTCAGTAGAAAACCGTGCAGTCAGCCAGGGACCACATATTACTCAGGGTATTTCTATAAACAATTGCTTTTGAATGCCCTGAAATATAAGGCAGTGATAGAGGAATAGGATGTTAGTCATAATTAAGATGATTTTTTTTATATATATTTAATGAAACTGTGGTTTCCTTTCTTCCTTTTCTTCTTGGAGAAGTAAATCATGACCTGCACATACAGAAATCATATGTTGTAGATAAGCAAATGCTTTTCAGTTCACTGTCAAGGAAGGAATTAGAAGAGAAAGGAAGAAAACAAAAAAGAAAGGAAGGAGGGAGAGAGGGAGGGAGGGAGGGAGGGAGGGAGAGAGGGAAGAAGGGAGAGAGAGAGGGAGGAAGGCAGGAAGGAAAAATTAGCAATTGAGATGTGAATTAAGCTCTAGTTTTCTGTTACAAAAAAATCTCAGTAGAATTACAAATAAGAGAGCCATGAGTTGCCTGTTTGTTGTTCAAGGTGACAAACATTTTTGTATGTCTTTCTAGTTTTCACTGGATGCTCTGTGTTGAGTGCCCATGTTAGCAGGCAGATTTCAGGGGGACAATGTATGTAATAGGTTGTCATAGAGGGAATTGGTCAAGCTGTCAAATATTTCACAGAATCACAGGAAACGCTGAGTTGGAAGAGATCCACAAGGATCGTTGAATCCAGCTCCTGGCCCTGCACAGCACCATCCCCAAGAGTCACACCCTGTGCCTGAGAGCACTGTCCAAATGCTTCTTGAACTCTGTCAGGCTTGGTGCTGTGACCCCTTCCCTGGGGATCCTGTTCAGTGCCCAATCACCCTCTGGGGGAAGAGCCCTTTGCTAAAATCCAATCTAAGCCTCCCTGACACAACTTTATGCCATTCCCTCAGGTCCTGTCACTGGTCACCAAGGACAAGGTATCAGTGCCTGCCCCTCCTGTCCCCCTCAGGAGGAAGTGGTAGACTGCAATGAGGTCTCCCCCCAGTCTTTTTAAAGCATAAACCTGTACTGTGATGCACAGGTGGGTCAATCACTGAAACTTCAAATGTCAGGACCTTTATAGACGCACCACAATGATTCACAAACCACATGGGTTTTCATTTGAAAGTTCTCCTTATTTTTATAGTGGCAAAGAAGGGTCATAGTTGTGTTGGGGTAGGGCTGTGTTTAAGAGATTCACTGGAAGATTGTCAGATGATTCTTTGAAATAAAATCTGAGACATGTTTCTGGGAGAAGAACTATTGCACTCTTGGTACGTAGCAACCTAACTTCAATTTAGTATTGTGATATAAAGACACATTCCTTTGTTTTTGTTAGTTTGCCCAGGAAAAAAAAAAAAATTGTACTCTTTCTGTGGCCTTCAGAAGTGACCTGGTCCTTTTTCAGGATATAATAAAGGAAATAATTAAAGTCCTGGGAAAGGTTTGTTATGGAATCACTGTTTCTCTAGAGCCAGATCAAGTAATAAAGTATTTTACTAGGATACAAAAGGCCTTGGTAATTTAAGAGAGGAGCAAACTTTTTTCCAATATAGTTCAGATTATATCATCTCTCAGGAATCCTTTGTGACTGGTCTTCTATTTAAAGAGAACTAGCCCCAAACTAATAGGATACTTGACCCCCAATTATAAATTGTTCTACTGTCATAGTCAGTACTATTTTTTATTACTGCTCATGTTTTTTTAATTTCTCTTTCAAATAAATCTAGTCTTTCCACTGTTTACACCAAACATGGGCCAAAAGAATCATTTTTTGATTCCAAATTCCGAAAATCTGATGTCTCAGGAGCTGGTTCCACAAACTCTTCCTCTATGTTATTTTTAATCTTGGGAAAAAGGATCTGTGGCAACAGCCAAATCTTCTGTTTCCTGGGGTAAGTATCCTCCCTCAATAGATCCCTACCCCTGCAGAGAACTTTCAGTTACTTTCCTGTGTTTATGATAAGGATTGCGGCGGATTGTTTTGTTTATTTCTGAGCGCTTTGTCAAACCTGAAAGATATGTCCTGAGGCATAGCTCCACTATCACATGGATACATGTATTTATTTGTCAGACGTTGCTGACGTATTTATGAGAAAGACAGCAAGAATAGTGTCACAAGAAGTTTGTGAGAGCACTTCTCCTGGGGCCACCCATCCCCTGTAGCTCTCTCCCAGTCTCCCAGTTACACACACTGTTCATATGGTAACACAAATCCAGGCCTTAAAATAGGTATTTTGGAGAAGGGCTTGCCTTAAATGTAGTGATTTTTCCTAGCTCTTTGGCTTATTTCTTGCAGCATCATCTGTTTGTTAGATTTCTGAGCCAATGATGGTATGAAAGTTGTAACCATGCACCTAAACCTAACATAGCAGCACAGTGTAAATATCAGCTAGACCAGCTTCAGCTGCTAAATAGGATGAATTCAGTATAGCACAGTATTAATATAACAATTATTGCTTGTGGTTGAGGTATTATTCCATGTAATTCCCTTATTCAACAGCCTAATTGTGTGTCCTGTGTCGTGGATCAGCTACTTTTGTTTCTGCAATACCCATAAAATGTCAAGGAATTTCCAAATGTAGAAGATAGGCATGGACTTTTTTCCCCAAATTTTTTATGTTAAGAAATCATCATATTCACCTAATTTTACCTATGGTTGCCCTCTTCATCACCAAAAGAAGAGACATGTTTCTGTGCTCAGGTTTAAATGGAGGGCTGAACCAAGGCCTGTCCCCAAGCTGCTGGGGAAATGCTCATTTTGGGAAAAACACAAGTTGGGCCTCCTCAAGAAAGATCTGAGAAAAAAATCCTGTGTCCTGTAAACCAAATCTGAACCTGGACATCACCAAGTAAAGCAGCTCAGAGCATGCTGCCTTTCTAGGGAAAATATCATAGATTCTCATATTTAGTTGCTTTTCCATATAAACCCAAATTTGACTGTTTTAATGCCATCTTCTCACTTCAACCTATTTAAGCTACTTTGGAGGTTGTTTTTTAAGGAATAACTCACTAGAGTCTCTGCTATATTACAAAAATACAAGGTGGCATCTCACATTCCCTACAAAGGGAATTGACGAGCCTGTCAAGGATTTTTTTCTGCTGGGCTAAAAATATTGTGATCTGAGAATTGGTCAGCACAGAACTACTATATACCAAGAGTCTGATAATTTATTTCTAAATTGAATTGGTTTCAATATTAGTTAAGGAAACTCACAGCTATGCAAGAATAGATGCTAAATCTACTTTGCCTACAGAAATTTTATCTAGGTTTGGAAAGCACCAGTTGAATTTTGAAATGACTTTACAAGTTCGCAGACTGCGTTTGTCAGTCTAATGCCTGCAGTGCTTTGCAAAGAAGTCTGTTTCTTATGTTGGTTTCCTACAATTGCTATCTCATCTCCTGTAGTACCATTTATGCACTTATCCCCCACTTCACCTTGGATGGGGAGATGTCAGGTCAAGTTCCCCATCTGAACCCTTGCCCTACCCTACTAGTCTATTAAGCTTCTTTTTAATATGCCTATTGTTTTATTTTCTCCTCTCTCCCTTGAAAAAAAAAAAAAAGAAGGAAAAAAGATCTCATATTCTTTCTGCACTGGAATGAAAACAAATTTTGAAACCACAACATTTTTCACAAAACAGAATTCTTGTTTTCTGGCCAGCCCTATTACTTATTATTATTGACCTTTCAGAGACTCCAGTTTGAAATTTTTAGCTAAGTTTCAGAGGGAATCAGTGCCAGAGCTGCACTCAGCTCTTCAAAATCCCCAACTGCCCATTCTGCTAGCTCTCTCACACCAAAGATGCCTCCCTTCCCCAGAAACAGCCCAGGAAGAAAAACCACTAATGATCTTCACCCTTGCAAAGAAAACCATCTGAGTTCTGCATTTGGACAGCAAGAACTTCTTCTGTCCTTTCCCATAATAACCTGCTCAGATATTTTTTAAACAGCTGTAACCGATGCCGTCCTCAATAAAGTAAATGAAAGAGAGGAAAAACACTCGCCACGGCACATTTGACAGTCAGACACCTAGAAGAGAAGTTGGTTCAGGCCCCAGGGGACACAGCATCAGTGCTCCACTGCTTGAAACTCCCCACTCTGACTAGAGTTGGAAAGTGTCATGTTTTTTACACCTTTCTCTCAGAAACGCTCCCCTGAGGCAGATGCTGCCTGTGATTAACATTAGGGAAGCTCAGGATGAGCATGACATCATTGTGATGTCATTTCCCCTGTCCCTGGGGCACCTGGGAAGCAGAATTTCCACACGCACTGCAGCACCCGCAAGCGCTTTCTTAGGCGCGTTCTAAGGCAGTGACGCCTTTAAAGCCTCTCATCCTCTCACATCCGCAAGGCTGGCGTGAGCATCCTAGCCAGATTTACACTCCCCATTTTATTAGCACATCGGGCTGGGACATACCCTCTGGCAGAGATGTATGGAATGTAAGTGACTGTGTTACTTGGCAAGAGAAAATTTCTCTGAGAAGCTAAAGATCTGAAGGTTTTTACAGAAAGCACTTTTTCCCCTCCTAAAGAAAGGTCAGAATTGAAGATTTTGGAATGGTCTAACATTTCCCAGATCTGTCTGACATGCAGTCCTGTTCCCATCTTGCTAACCACTAGTCCTCCTCCACCTCATCCTTTGTTGGAAGCTTAGGGATGTCTTGTGCATGTATACATAGCTAGAAAGATGCTGAAGCCTTCAAAATAGTCTGTTGACTTGGAAAGGAATAGGGCAGGCAGTGCTTTTTTTCTTGGATCCTCTCCGTAACGAGCATTTGATTAAAATGTTCTTGGCACCTCCCTTTTATTCCATCCAGCAAATAAAGTCTCTTTGAAAAAGTGTAGTTTTCCTGTATCACAACTCAGCATCTTTTAGAGAAAACTTTCTTTGCTCCACCAAAATGGGTCAGGACAAGGAAGCACAAGATTGAGTGAACAAAGATTGAGTGAACAATTAAATTAGGGGTTGTGTCCATTCCTGATGCAATGGAATTACCTGTACCAACATTCAGGGGCTGAATTCAACCTCTTATAACATACAGGACTAGATCACTCTTGGGCAGGAGCCCAGAAAATTTCTGCCCTGCCAACTGAAAGTAAAATTGGAACATGATCTTGTTCTTAGTGCATATACCTAAGCGTCCAGTGAAAAATCCTTGGGGCCCTCTTGAGCTGGCCCCGGGGAAGATAGGCCTGGTGGGTTTTTTAAAACTTTTAAGGGAAGTCTTTTGAGAACAACAACAAGAAGAAAAACCAGCTAGAGAACTAGAGAACCTTCCTGCAGACACTCTCAAGGAAACTCAATCCTGGGCATTCAGAACCAAGTCCAGATCATGTGTACATGGCCAGAACTCCACTGGCGTCCATCATTTACCTTGAGTCTGACTGTGTAGAATCCTTACATGTAAATGTGGGGCTCAACACCTGGATGGTTTTAAGAGATCTGCCACTTCTGTAGTCTGCTAGAGAGATTTCTCCTCTCTAACAGAGTGACTTTCATATTAAAGGATTCCTTTTGTTGTGTCATTCTTTTTAATCAATTCAGAGAAGACACTACTTGTCTGGCTTATATTTGACATGTCCTCCTTGCAAAAGAAAGGTAATTCCCTGTGACTCACGATAGCTGTTTAGAAAAGACAAAACATTTCAGTGAGCAATGGTCTGTTAAAAAGACATCCTCTGGAGAATAGCTTTTCCATAAAGAGAAGGTGGCCACTGGAGATGAAAAGCAGGAGGAGAGGTGCTGAGCACTGTCAGATGTTGAAACCACACACTGGTTATAAATCACAGAGATATCCTTGGCTGTCATGAGGCTTGGACTCAGAATAATTCCCAACAAGGGGTTCTAGATGCATGTTATTTCAGGATCTTATCTTGATGAATGGATGATGGCACTTCAGTGGATATTGCATTAGCCATTCTGCACTTTTACTGCTAATTGGCTGTAGGGTGAAGACAAATTGTCTCCTTTCCCCTCTGAACAGTGTCAAGATTAAACAGTGAAAGGACATGGAAAGAATAATTGCTTAAGGCTCTGGCGTGATGTTTTCTCCTGTACAAACATACAATTAGGCTGTCTTAACCTCCCAATGTAGCAATAAACACCACTTCACAAACTAATTTACAGGCAAAAGTCAGAGACGGGGCTGGAGCTGTGCTCTGCAAGGCGAGGGCCCTGTCATTCAGCCAAAGGGGCAGTTCCACTAATTTAAGCCAGCAAAAATCTTTGTATGCTTTCCTCCAACTCAAATGAGACTGAAATAAAGTCTATACATTTGAATCATTGAGAAAACTAGCTAATAAAAACTGGTTTTCTGACTAGTCATAAAAAAAGAGTGTAATTGGTCATACTCAAGAAACTACTTAGAACAGGGAAGTAAGGGGAGCAAGGTCTTAATAATATTGACTTTTCTAACACTTTGACATTTTTCTGCCTCCATCACTACGTGTCAGTCAGTAACACGTATGGACAGGAACTGCCTGCACACATTACTTCAGCTAGGCTGATGGCAGGCCCAGGATTGCACAAGAGACACTGCTCTTTCCAAGCACCCCATGCCGTCCCTCTCTCTCTGAGGGTCACTTGAAACCATACTCAGTGCTCAATTTGCAAAGACAGGACCAGTTTTTATGTCCTAAATGCAAAGAGCAGTACAAACTGTGAAATGTGAACGGACAAACCGTGGCATGGGTTCAGAAGGAAAGCTCCCTTTCCTTCTGTGGGGCTGGGTGGGGTCCCACATCAGTCCCTGTGTCACACTGGGAGCCTATTGCAGTTGCAGGCACTGCCTTGGTTGTATGGCCACTGAGCCACATGCAACTCAGGAAAGGACAGAATTCTAAAGACACCTTACAAGTTTCCTGGACCCTAAAGCTTTCTGCTGTTTTACCTGACTTAGGTGAATAAAACTCCAAAGCCACCACAGCCTGAGCAAGCTGCTCCGGTCTCCTGTACAAACCTGGTGTTCAGACATAGGCATGGCCTGAAACCAAAGTCATGTTGTTTTCCCAGTGAATTCTGATTGAAAGAGCAAAGATGGGTTATCTAGGCAGATAATCCAACTTTGATTAAGAGTTAGGAAAGTACTTTATTTGGCAACGCCAGACCATCTGTGTTAGATCGAATCTGTGCTAGACCAAGAAATCCACCATGTAAACTTTGAAAACTGAAATAATCCCAGTTGGTACCTGTGAGCCCTGTGGCACAGATTCTCTGTGAACCTGACTGCTGTCACTGGTCACACTGGAAGGAATCCAGTGTAACCAGCCCTTTGGATTCTGACTTGGGTGTGCTCTAATTTCAGGTTTTGCTCCCTGTCTCAGGTAGCAGATGGAGCTCCCCTGATCCCCACTGTGTCTCCATGCTTGGACTCCACCAAGACTCCAGGTGGAGCTGAGGCTCTTCTCCAGTCACCTCTAGGTCACAACAGACTTCTGTGATGGTGTGTGGGGGCAGGTGAGCATCCCCTTCCGAGAACTGGTATTTCTGGTCATCAACACTCATTTCACCAGGATCCTTCAGCCCAAGGGAGGAAGAACCTAAGGAATTTTGCTTTTTGTGAAGTTGGAAAAGCAGCTGGACTAAACTCTTTATGTCTTAGGTTTTCTATTTAAGAGAAACAAATCAAGCACTGCATAAAGAAGCAACACAAAAACATTCCCTTCCTCAAGGGGATCTGTTCACTGGCTTAGGCAATGTGCATCGTGTGCTATTCACCACATTCATCACTGACTATTCACTGCAATATCATCTCTTTTTTCATACACTCATCCTGCATGATAGGTGTTTTCACTTTCCATGACAAGTCAGGACCATCAATAGTTTTGCCATTTGCAAAGCCATAAAGTACTGACCTTTGTCAGCTCTCTTTGTGGCAGCTTCACAAAAGCTTGGGAAATTTTATTTCTTTCATTTATTTCCTCCCATAAGCTGTCAGTGTGGCCCACTGTCCATTGTCTTTTCTAATGTGTTCCCTAAGGGTAAATATGACTCCAGATGAAAATAACATTTTGCTGAGGCTCCAAACTAGCCCTTTCTGTAAGGCTATGCCTGGTTTTGTCAAAAACAGTATCACTTTCTTCAGTAAAATATCTTTGAAAAGCAACAGCACCTCTGTATTTCCAAAGGTAAGCCAGCTCTTGCTGTGCCACTGAAAGACTATATTTTCCATTCTTCCACAGCCTCCAACAATATAACAAATAATAAGGTTACCAGAGGTTATGCAGCTTAGTGTGTAAAAAAAAACCCTAATCAGATATCTTTATTTCCCATAAACACAGCTACAGCTTCTCTGCCAAAAATAAAGGGTGATTTTTCCAATGAGATTGCTAAGTTCAGCATCTCACTGGGAAACTTCAATGAAAAGGAGGGTAAAAGAGCATATGACTAGTGAAGGCAAATCCAGGAGGAGTAAAAGACCTATCTCAAAGTAAAAGCTACCTGTGCTGCTCTGAATTGGGGTTTTACCATAAGCAAGCACTCATCCAGCAGCAAAGGCGTAACCCAGGAAATATAAAACTGATGCAGTTTTTTTCTGAAACTTTTTACTCACATTTTTTCTGAAATTTTACTCGCATTTTCTCTGAAATGTGAGTAAAGGTAGTAGGTAATATCACATCACCAAGGTGTGACAGACTAACTTAACTGGTTTTCTCTTTCAAAGACAGCTCACCTATTCTGGGAATTACTGTTCATCATCAGGTTCCTGGGCCTGCAGAGGTTCACCCAAATCATGCTTGTGAGAGGCTCCAAACTTCCGTCTCTACTTGTGACAATCAGACATGTATTTTCTGTCTGTTCTCATAGCAAAAGCCTCCTGGTGGAGACTGCATGAAAGGAGTGTTTCAGCTCTGCAGGTAAGCTATGTGAGGACACAGGCAGCCAGAGAGAGCTGAGAGCTGTTAGACCTCTGGGAGGACAACCCAGTCACTCTTTTATCCCTGGTGCAGATGCTGGGCATATGGTCTTTCTGAAGAATAGAGAAAAATTCCCTTTTCTAAAGGGAAACCACAAAGAGACTAAGGTCCCTTGTCTGCCTCCTGTATCCATCTCACCCTACCCAAACATCAGTCATCTGGATGAAGCCATAATGCAGTTGGCTATATAAAAGCATTGACTTGGAGGCTCTGCAGCTTCTTTGAGGTCCTGTGCTGAGCTGCTGGGGGAGATCCAGTCACTCAGCTTTCACTGTCTTCCCAACCTTTGAATCTGGGGGAATTGCATCTTATTCTGGGAATCTGGTTTGCCCGGAAGCATGTGCCCTCAGTCCCAGCAGGGCTAGCAAGCTGTTCACAGCACACAGTTTCAAAAGTGTATGGGCCAAAAGTCAATGAGACTTTTTTCCTGAGTAATAAGGCTGGGTTATCCAATATCAACATGCAGCTATTTCTGCAAATGTGTGACAACATGCCACAAACCTACAGAGCAGTCTTCCCAAGAAATGCCACCAATGCATTAGGCTGTCTGCCATGATATTCTGGGCTTATGAACAGCAGCAAGGCAGCCTGGGATCAACTCAAGAGCTGAAGCAGAAGTGGGGGTTTTCCTGCGAGAAGCATTCTTCTCCAAATTAAAACTCTGATATTTTATACTGTGGAAGTCAGACTTGGAAAATTGAGGATTCGTCAAGGTAAGGAACATTTTAATAGTTTAATTATGAGCCCTTTAATGTCTTTTCATAATCAGTTAATAAATACCTTAACAATAAAATTGAATTTAAGCTTTTAATAGGCTGTGTTGGATTGAACCTAAACAAAAGAATTAGCAGCTCCAGGCATTGTGCAATAACTTCTCACTGCTTGGTGCCAGGAGAAACAAAGCATTTCAAGTACATTTTTTTGTACCTCACTATAATAAACGCTTGTAATATTCCCCAATTTCTGGAGTGTAAGATGCAGATCTTATTTATCACAGTATGTGACACATCTGGCACATGGATCAGGAAACAACTGTTTTACTTCATTTCTGTCATCACCTTCCAACAGATTTCTTTCACATTCCAATTTGGACGAGAGAACTTGGACTTTCTCTCCATAAGTTCTCCATTAACAGTTTCACAGCAACGAGCACTATTGGTTCATTCTCCTTCCACAGCAATTAGTTTCACCAAGCTGCATACTTTGACTTTTACTACAAGCGAACATGTAAAGTCGCTGGTATTCGCTCCTATCTGCTGGCAGCGCCTCCGAGGCAGGCACGGGCAGAGATGTTTTCTGGCTGTCAGTGCCTCTCTTCAGTGCCTCTTTCAAGTGACATCGCTGCCTGGGTGCTCCTTGCCGCCTTCTGCCGCTGCCTGTCTCTGTTGGAGCGTGTTGTTTTATTTGCAGTGGGGCTTTTGTCGCTGAAGGGAGCTCTCCATCTTCTGCTCGAGCAGGGGCGGGCGTATCAAACTCGCCGAGATGGGAGCTTTGCAAGCTGCACGAGCGACTGTGCACTAATAAAGCTTGAAAAGCTTGAATTACACTGGAACCCACAAAAATTTTCAAATTAAAATTCCATATTTAGAGGCCCCCTGTGGGCCGTGATTTTATTTAGTTTAATCCCCTCTTGAGGCCAATTAGGTAGACACTCCTCTGCACATGCACACACTAGCACAAAAAAATAAATATATAAGACTAGTTAAAAAGGAAAGGGTAGTATATCACTCATCCATTCAAAGACTGAAATTCTTTTCCCTCCTGTTGTCCCTGAAAATAGCATGGCTGACAGAAATCAATAAAAGTACATGCAAACAGTACTCATTTTTTATTTCTAGGCTGTGCTTTAACTTTCCCTTGCTTCTTTCTGCAACATCTAGTAAATTTTCACTGTCGCATACTGTTTCACCAAATGTATAATAAATGCAAAACCTCCAGTGTTACTGGCAGGGAAGGGCTGGTTGCCTTGTTTCTTAGCCTGGGAAGTAAAGAGGTGCTGTGAAAATAAATTCCTCAGGTGACTGATTGCAATTTATCATCACTGCATAAAGAGTGTGCAGAGGGTGGGATAAGGATGCACTCCACTCTCCCTGGCTGAGTCCCATTAAGTGCAATAGGTTTGTTCCAGCAGGAAGCCCAAAGAGAATCTGATTGCATATGCACAGATTGAATTCACCCATCCCCACAATTTTTTAGGGTTTTTTTATATAAACAATTGGGAAGGATCCAGCTTCCTCACTGTCACTCTTCACATCCGAAGTGAAAATTTTGTCTTCTCTCAACCAAGTGGCAGACACCACATGCCCCATGTGAAAAGGGAGTTAATAAAATGCATGCATAAAGCATAAAACAAGGTCAGAGGTGATGCTTAGGTAATGAGGATTTCTCCAAGTGTGGAAAACAAAAGAACAATGTTGTTACAACTGCTGCAGCTGTCTACAGCAAGGGAAAATAACAACTTGTGCTTTCACTAACAAAGCAGGTTCTGAGTCCAAAATTATAAGTTCTTTGATCTTTGTCAGATATTTAGCAACAAAATCACCTTTCCCAGAGGAAACACCCTTATGTGGAAGTGCTTACAGAAGGTCTGTCCTGTCTCCATGAAACAGCCACTACAGTGTGCTCTGGATTGAGCAGACCCTGGCATGGGTGAGGGGCTCAGGGCAGAGGCAGCGTGGGGGTCTGCAGAGCATCTCTTGGCATATTTTGGGAACAAACATAAGCTATGGCTAGGAACTGCTGGCTTCTACCATACTACAGGGAAAGCAACCCCTGGTATGGAAAAGGAAAAGCCACTTAATGAAATTCAGCAGCTTAACTGAATTTCCAGGATAAGCATCTTTCTAATAAACCAAGAAACTGCTTGGAGTCTGATCCCAGATACAGTGGCTTAAATCTTCAAGAACAACATAACAAAAGCAAGAGTTAAGGAAATGTGCCTGAAATAAATGCAATTTTATGGCACTTGAAAGGAGATTAGGGCAAAAAGTCTATTTTGTTTTACAGGGGCTCTCACCTTGTGCTCATTTCTAGAGTGTTGGAGCAGCATTTCACTGCTCCCACACGTTGATTATTCTCTCATCTGCCACACAGGGGCAATGCATCTGCAACAACTGTCCTGCCTGGGGAGGCTCCCAATTTGCCTTTTAGAGAGATTGCTGAGAGGCCTGGAGGGGAGCACTTCTGCCTTCATGCTTGGTTTGGGATTTGTTTGAGAAAGTCAGGTGCAAAAAAGAAAAGCTATTAAACAAACAAAACAAATAAAAAAACAAAACAAACACAAACCAACAAAACAAAAAAAAAAAACCCAAACCTATACACTGAAGCAAACCTTTGCTTGCAGACCAAGGCTAAATCTGCATGGGACAATCTTTATTCAATATATTTCTTGGGATTAAAACCTCACCTAAAGGGAACAATCTAAAAAGAATAAGCTTGCCATAACCTTGCAGATACTTTAAAGCATTCAACAGACATATGCAGAAAATCTATTTACCCACCTCTCAATCTGATTCAAAGTCTGGGAAAAGATATCTCTTAGGCTGAAACTGAGATATGGGCCACCTGAAGGAAGAAATTTTTCTGAAAAAAATGGCATTTGGGAACTCAGTCACCGTAGTGTAGAACAATTTTACCCTAGTCTTTCAGGAATCCATCTTTGGAGACAGCAAGAGGGATGAGGAGAGGGTGGAAAAGGCTAACATGCCCCACACACACATACACCTCAGAGAAAAATTATAGACTAAATTGCCATTCTTCTCCTTTTCCCCCCACAGAGCCAACATCTGCCTCCCATCAGACACCTTCATGTGCACAGGGCTGAGTCTAGGGCAGTCCACAAGCTCAGTTTGTGGGCTGAAAGAGGTAGGTGCTGCTGTAGTGATATGAATCAACAATTGCCGCTATACCTGCATCACATGAACAGGTTTCTTTAGAAAAAAAAACTTGAGAGAAATTACACATCCCTTGTCTTTGTATATTTTCTCTATATAGACATAAAACACGTATTTTTATCAGGAGCATTAAACTTATCCAGCATAACTTTATGGCAACAATGCAATTTTATTTTATTCAAAAACACAGCAGATCTCACATTGCCTGTTAGGACTTCAAGAACTCAAAGGTGGTAACTTACAGCCAAATACTGTGTTGCTGGAAAGGTCTACCAGGATGCCTGGAGTGCTGCATGGACACAGAGCTGCCACATTGGAACATCTTGTGCTAATGGCAAGACTGGAACACAGCTTATTTGCTTGATGTTTTCTGAGGGGCACCTAATGATGTCTGCAAAAGCAGCCTGTAGGAAAACTAACTAGGAAAGATGTTCCATCTATATGCTAGGGAGGCAGATTATTATTTTGTTCCATGGAGAATGCACGCACTAAGTCCTTACCCAACCCCCTCCCACGGAGAAATGAGCAGGAAGCTGCATGCTGAAATTCATTGAGTTTCCTCTACCCTGCATGTGTTATTCCCCTGTAGGGGAGAATGGGGCCCTTTATACCTCCATAGCTCTGGGCTCTTTGAGTAATGAAGGGAACACATTTATTGGTACAAGGTTTGGTGTTTATTGATGCTACCCATTTTTCACCAGATTTAGCACTCTGTGGGGAAGGCACATGGACTTTCCAAAACACATTTTATAATCAAGCCATTTCAAGGTTTATGTGGTATAATACGTTTAACTGTTAAATTGTAAATAAGAGTCACTGCCCAATGCTAAGCTTCCTTCAAGACATTATAGTCAGCTACATCTTTAATTATCTGATTTATAAGCAACCCTGTTGCATGTGTTCCATGCACGTGTTATTTGTCTGACAGATGTAGTGTGCAGAGGTTGTGGGTTAACGCTGTTCTGAAAAAGGGGATGCGCTCAGCTGCGGGGATGTCCCGTGTCCCCACTCCCTGCCCAGCCGCTGCACTCGCTCTTGTGGCAGCACAGACCCCAAGGAAACCCCGAGCACAGGGATTTTCTCCCTGAGAGAGGCCGGGAAATGCAGCACAGCTCCGGATTCACGGAGGAAAGGTGCTCCGAGAGGCAAAGCTACATGCATGTCCCCGAAAGCCTAGGCACCCCTGCCTCACCCCAGACATTTCCCAGACTGTACTCCTGATGTAAATCAGTGGGAAATTTCCTTGCTCTGTGCAAAAATCTCATGCTGTAGTTTAAGGGAGGAGACCCTGCTGCCCGTGGCCCGGCAGGGAGCCCCCCACACACCCAGCACAGCTCCCCTGCTCTCCTTGAGGGCTCCATCCAACGAGGCATAAGGAGTATGAACCATTCCCAAAATCCTGCACCCAGTGTTGATTTAGCAGTCTGACCCTGGCAAACACGGCCAGCACAAGGAAGGCTCACAGGAGCTTTTGCTCTGCTCTCATCTGCCTTTTGCCTACCAGCTTGTTCAAAGGCAGTCAAGTACTCCAGCTATTTACCTGGAGTGTTATTTATTCTCCACCAAAAAGCAAACCCTTTAGCAAAGGAATAAATTAACAAAAACATACCATCTCAGATTAAGTCTAAGAAACAGATATCCCATCAGTTTTAGCCAGTAAATCAAAAATCCCCAAAGATGATGAAATAGCTCTTTTTTTTTTTCTGACAGCACACTCAGATCAAACATTTCTCATGGTAAGACAGAAACCCACAGCAGGAAACTCTCCTTTGCAGAGATTCATTTGCTATCTGGTATTGTTGTGCTACTTAATTTATTGATCCACAGAGGAATGAGAACCTGAAGGCAGTACAAACTTCATTCTGCACAGGTTCTTTTGAAGAAAAGAGTTTTAACTCCCCAACTTTCTTGGAACTATTTCTGAAAATGGTCATCCCTGTCATCTTCTCACTGTATTGTCATGATATAAAAAATTACGGGTTGGTTTAAACATGACAGTTTGACAATAGCTTTGCACAATAAGCCTTTTTCTCCAGCCCATTCCTGTTGTTCACTTTGTTAGTTCAAAATCTGCAGATGTTCATTTTAAGAAATAAATTAGATAACTTCTTGTAAACATGGTCTGTAGTCTTTATTCTTATTTTCAAAACCCAATCAATTTGATGGAAAGATGTTAAGGGGACAACCCATGCAAAACATACAGAGAATGGGTTAGTATTTTCCCTTTTTTTTTACCATTTTAGTGTTGTTTAGAGATTACAAATCCATGCACGTGAAGCTTACAGCACAGTACAAAGGATCTTGTAAAGTGAGAAAAAGGATCCTGTAAAACAGTTGAAGGCGTGTGAGGATAGAGGATGGAGATCTCTACTGAGGCTGCGTTCTCCACAACATTCGTAGAAAGTTTAGTCTCAGGCTCTTGTTTGGGATACTATGTTTTCCCCTAACCATCCAGGGAGTATTGACATTTCTCCTTTTCTCATCTGGGAGCAAGGGCAGGTGTAACAATAAGAGTTATCTCCCTCAGGGCTGATTAACCCCCTGGTAAGGAGAAAACACAAAAGATGCACACTCTTTTCCCACTGCAAGAAACAGATGCTGGTAAGATCAAGGGACACATTAGGAAGATCAAGGGATACATCCTTTCTCCCATCTTCTCACCCTACAGCCAGGTAAAAGGGACTAGACTCCAGCTTGGTTGAAAAATCATACCACAGCAGAAGCCTGGCTATCACCCGAGCATGATCTCTTAATTTTCAAGATCACATCAGGGAACTCACCCTTGCAGAAGTTGTGGAGCTTGCAAAGGCAAAGATCTCTGCAGCTTTCATTTTTCCCTGTGCTCAGTGCCCATGCAAGTGGTGGCCATCTGGCCTCGAAACAATGCTGCTGTAGAAAAGCAACCTGTAAACAGCATATTACGTTTCTTGCAAACTACAATTCAAGAAACAGAAGATGCAATTCAATACAGAACTCAGCAGCAGATGGACAGCCAAGAACATGGATACTGTAATATAATTCTTTGTATTGTTGACATAAAAACATGCATTGATCTTTTACAATTTGATACCTTTACATGTTCAGGATGTCAGTAATCTTGGGTACTGGGCAGAGGGCATCACCCCTGCTCCTGCATGCCTGAAATCTCTGGATAGTGAGGATTCAGACAGCAGGAAATCAAGGAGAAATCTCACAATCAGATGAACTAATGGCTCCCATTTGCCTCTTTTCTGCTTGCAGTATATTAAAAACTCTCACCACAAACAAAATGTCTAAGAAATTTTTTTATTATTGTCCACCATCCTCCTGGTCTCCAATGATCATTATTAATTGAAAGTTCAACATATGTTTGCATTAAAGTCTATCAGGATAGATTTTATTATCTCCGCCCATCTTCAGTGGGATTTTGTGGCTATTTATTGCCACGATTCTGCTCCCATTTCAGTGAGAAGTAGTTTTTCATTTACTTGAGCAAGGACAATGTTAGGTCTACATTAAGAGTTTTAACAAAGAAAAAAAAAATACCTGATTACAACAGGCTCCAGACAATAATAGTATCACTTTCTTATATTCAGAGCAGAAAAGCAAATACAAAGCAAGCAGCAAAAAACTAAAAAAAAAGGGAGTTCATTCTAAGTTCAGTTCATTAAGAGTTACAGTTTGATACTGTTGATTTCCCCTGAGTTCAATAAAGACAAACTCACAAAAAAAAAAGGAACATAGCTATCCTTTTCCAAAAGACTTTAATGGAGAAAGGTAATAATGAGATCTGACTTTATCTAATCAGTGAATAGCCCCAGCAATACCACTTCATCTCCTGAAGTCATCAAGCTGCTGGCGATCATAATGTTGCACATAAAACTTCACAATGCTGGAGTAATAAAAAAAAACTTTAAATTATCAGGTTATCAGGAGCAAGGGATTATCTTCACATGCACACACTTAGCACACTGAGGTTACTGTCTGAGATCAAATTTCCTACTTGGAAATTTCTACATGTGAGAAGAGGCTCGGAGTTCCTGCAGTACTCCATGGAGATCCTAGTACAGTTCGAGAGGCCTCAGCAGTGATTAAGCTCTTCCTTATCTTGGCACTGAAAGATCAGTCCCATTGTCTAACAGAGCTGTCTAGCATCCCTTGAGACACTGCATGTTACCCAAGACACCTCCCCTGGGGCAGGCAGATGTGACATGGGACACTGGGGAGAGCCATGTCTGTCTTAAGCACAATCTGAAAGCTGACAGGATATCTGTGAGCAATTCAAACACCACTAAGTGCCTAAACTTAACCAACAGACCCCCTTTACTGGCCCCCACGAGGACACCTAACTGTAAACAATCAAGTTAAGGTGTCTTATTCTTGAGCTTTATTCCACTAAAATCAGATGGAAATACCACAGGTCAAAAAGTAAAAAACCCTAACAACACCTCATTTCTGAATGCATAATAATTGGTCCTTCCCTTCATCAGGCTATAGGCAAACAAATAAAACAATCCAGATTCTACAGTATTTGCAGCCACCTTGGTGAGTATCTTGTCCCAATCACAAAAAAAGCCTCAACAGACACAGCTTTTCACAATCTTCACTAAATACTTATTATTTGGGGAGTAAAAAGAAATTGATAAAGCAGGAAAAAAATTGATATAACTGAAAAAAAGGGACTCCAGTTTCAGCCAAATCTTTGATACTCTCTACTTCTATCAGTAGTCTGAGTTCACCTCATGCCTCTGACCATACATTCTTAATATCTTACTGAAAAGTCTCAGTTCAGTTTCCAAAAGATTAATATAAACATAATCTGTGGGCACTTTTGGTGACAGATGCCAAATATGATTTGGTTGTTTTGGGAATTTGGGAAATTTACTCTTGTTTCTACTGTCACTGCTCCCTTCAAACCAAATTAGAAGTAGATTGCAGAGATACTTCTGCCATTCCTGTTCCACACAAAAATGAAGGACTAGCACTTGTCATCATAGCATAACTCTGAAGAATACATTGAATTTTAGGATAAAAGCTGTGGGTATCTATAGGATTTGAAAGATATCGTTGCAAATAATGTTGCAAATAGTCAACAGAATCCACCTTTTGCACATAAAGACCTTGAGTGGGCAAGTGGTTGGAAGCTGAGATGTGTTTCTGAGAGGTGTCCCATAGCTTCACCTGATGTGCGCAACTCCAAGTATCTGGTTTTGGCCTTGCTCAAAGGCTTAGGGATGCTTTTTGTATTTCATATTCATGTATGTATGCAAGAGCATGACACTACACTGAAACAAGGCTATCTCAAGGAATAAAGTGAGGATTACTAGACAAAGTCATGAATATGTTTGAAAGAAAGACACCCACACTTGGAGAAAATACATATCTGACATACATAGTTCATCTAAAATATACCATGAGCCAGTACTCAAGGACAATTAATGAATTGTGCAAGATTTCTTTCCCAGAAATGGAAAATGATCTTTAAAGAAATATCAACATGCATGACAAAATTTTTTAACTCTGGTAAGCATATATTGCATTGCAGAAGACAAAGACTATCAGCAAAGTAAACATATTCATCTTTAAATTTAACCACAAGCCTAATGGATCCATACAGAATCAGATGTAAATTTAGTGTTGGTATGGATAGTGTGAGTGAAATAAGTTCACAAATAACATCTTGGAAATACTCTTACATGAACTAAAATTCAATATATTATGGAGAATAAAGTCTTTTGCACTTTAACAGCCTGATCCAAGCTCTGAAGACCTAAGAAATATTCATTTGTGTGAATGCTGGACCAGATTGATAGAGAGAAAATAACAGACCATGTGTTTCTGATTCCACTAGTCTTTTGGTGGTGAAGAACAGACACTTCTTTGACTAAGGAAGTACTAGGACTCTCAAAGAGAGCAATTCCTGATTTACTCCATTCTGGGAGGAGACTGTGACCTGCCCTTGAGTGCATGCTTTCTTAACTCCTTAACACATGGCAGTAAGTAAATCCTGCAGAAAAGCTGCTGAACTTGCACATGCAGTAACTTCTAAAGTAAACTCCATGGCTGCCAAAAAGTGTATGAGAAGTCAGACATAGCTTACAGTATGGCAGGTGTTACAGTGCAGTAAGGGCATATCTTAGGTACATTATAAAACACAGACTGAAGTGGTTCCAGGATCTAAGAGTTATTACGATACAGACTGTGCGGTTGCTGTTTAGATTAAATTCCTCCTAGCATGTCTTCAAACCAATATTTTCCCCCTTTTTTGCTTCATTCACCACATTTAGATGCCACCATCTTGGATTTCCTTCTCAGTAAAGGAAATCCCCACTTCTCAGCACGAAACCTGAAAAGCCTTTCAGTCTTAAAAGGGGCTGCTGAGCCTACATCCTACGGCCAGGTAACCTAAGCCACGTGGAAATCTGAACTGTTCACAACCTTCAAGGCCTTAACAGTGGGCCAAGCTCAGAACCCAAGCCAGCACCATTAATACCTCAAGCAGCAGACAGCATCAGCTAGTGGGGAAGTAGAAAGTCAAGCAAGTGGGGAGCACTGCCAAAGCGCCAAGAATTTGTGTGCATTAAAGCACCACTCTTGGAAAAGAGATGCTCACATTAGTTCTGCACATACTGGTACATCTCCATGACAATGTGGATCCAGGAGATGCTGACTTCGTCCTGCGAGTAGGATGCTGCCCCCTGACCTAATGAGCCTTGTTTCCCAGCCCACTGCAGCATCACTCCTGCACAGCAACACTGACTCCACCAAGCTGGCGTGCCTCAGTACCTGCAGAAAGCACATCTCTAGGTAGGGCATATGCTCTGCAATCCCAAAAATCCAGGTTTTGGGGGAACTCTTGAGTCAATTCAGAGGGACTTCACAGCTATAAGAAACTGACATTTTGGCCCTTTTGAAAAACCTCACACTAGATCTTACAAAACTGGCAGTATTCATGAGTATAAATTAGGACTTCAAAAAGAATTCCTCCAAGAAATAAACTCCAATCTTTCATCAAGTCAAGGCTCCATCCTGCAATAGCAAAATCCAGAAGCCAGGACCACTTTTCCTCATCTCCAATGTAAAACAAGAAGAGACTTGGAAAGAGCTGTAGGCAGGATTTTTCTTCACAGGAGGAAATCCAAGATGGTGGCTGTAAAGTGACGAATTCCTGGTTCTGCTCTTTAATTTCTGCTGAACGAAATGAGGCTGTTTAACAAGTCTGGCATTAAGATAAAGTGGCCTCTTGCTCCCAGCTGGCCCCATGTTTTTGGATCAGTAGCACAGGTATCAGGAGAAACACTCTTCAGTTTCCGTAGAAAGTAGTAAGAATATGGAGTAATAAAATAAAATTTTCTTCTTAAACATGGAGCTAGTCTCCAATTTATAGAAAATACTTTTTTTTTCACTTGTTCATAGCAGAACTGTAGCACTTACTCAGATCTGCAAGTTTGTTGCTTTGGTTTGTTTTATTTCTGAAGGAAGCAGAACTGTTTCCCATCCCAACCTACCCCCAAATGAATGCAAGGTGGTTACTCCACAGGGCCTGTTTGTGGAGGAAGGCTGCTTGTTTATTGAAGCCACTAAAGTTGTCATTCCTTCTGTGATCATTCCCTTTGGAAGGTCATTCCTTCCTTTTTCCTCCTCCTTGCTGGAGGCTATTCCTTCCTGGCACTTTCTCCTGTCAGAGATCTGTTCTTTTGGTCTCTCCTCACACATTTTTCACGTTGCATTGCGGCACATCACACAACAGCAGAAGCACAGAGCAGAGACACAACTAGCACTGGAGGGTGGCTCCCTTCTCACCCAGCATTTTAGCTTCATTTGGCTTGTGATCAGTAGCCACTGACTCCCTAACAGAGAGAAGGACTCTCTTACGCTCCTTCTGCACTACTCCCCTTTTTTCAGTCCTCCCCTGTGCCAAAGAAAACCCCAAACTTTGAGAGGTGTTTGGAAGCTTTTTGATTTCAACATTTTTAAAGGTGTTGGGCTGGGACTTTCCCCAAAAATAGCAATAGTTAAGTTAGCTAGCTATCATGTTTTAAATATTTGTTATATTTTTTAAGAGGTTTTTTCCTTTCTTCTGAAATGTGCCAGAAACATGGGGATTCTGTTCTATGCAGCAGTTCCCCTCACTTTTATTGTCCTGTTTTTAGTAGGAACAGTGTTTAAGGAAGACAGAAAAGAGGCAGAGCAAATTGTAAGCACAAATCGGGGACAATTTCCTTGTTCTTCTCTTAAAAAAAAAAAAAAGGTCTCATTTCAAAGCCTTTGTTTCAGGCTTTCTGTAACGAATAGCTAAAAGCATCCTAAGTCCCATTCCAGCTGGGCAAAAGATATATCTTAAAGTGTCACAACCTGTTCAACCTAGTGGGACTTCATCTTTTAGTTAGATACTAAAAGACAAAGTTTGCCCTATGCCTGTAAGCAGCTGCATACAGATGGCGATGCACTGAACTCACCCAGGAGAGTTTGAACTGCAAAGCAAACAGTAAATCCATTTGGGAGCATAAAACCTTTTTCTTAAAAAAAAAAATTCCTTCTAATTTTCACTCATCCTGGGAAACTTTTGCCCTTAGTGAGCTTCAGAAGTCAAATCAAGCAAGCGGGACGCTGCTTATTTTTCAACTCCAAGTGATGAAGGGTGGAGAAAGGATTTGTCATCGCACTAAGTTCTGGAAAGAGCTTTGAGTCCCAAACATTGTAGTCAGTGGAGAGAGATGGCAACTCCCATCTCAAATTGCAGGTATGTGAAAGCACTCTGGAAAAGCTCTTTTCTCTCTCCATGACTTTGGAAAGAGCCCAGGTGATGAAGACAGATACAGATAGACAACAGCTGTAGGAAAGAAAAAGCCTCTTTTTTGTTTTTTTGTTTGTTTGGTATTTTTTAAATTCAGTCATTGCTATACAGAGAAAAAAGCTCACTCACACATATAAACACAGACATGCAGGGTCCTCACTGGACAGAGAACAAGAATTGCATCCCATGAACCACAAAATACCTCTATGCGACCTGGAGTCAGACCAGTACTTAAATGTGCTAACAGTACATAAATAGTTATATGTTTTACACAGCAAATGTATAAATGGTTGCACAGTATCAGGTACATAATTCAGCTTTGCATTCATGCTACCACAGTGTTTTTAGAGTAAATTTGTGTCCTTGCACACCAGCCATATGCATGTCAGGAATATTGTGACTCAGTTTAGTTTGGTGCAACTTGCACTGAACATGTGTTTAGGGAACTATTGTAGGGGGAAGAGAGCCTTGTATTCCAGGCTTAGGCTGGGATTAGGTGTCATCTGACTCAGCAGCTCTGGGGCAGTAACTGGCATCACATATCAGGTTAGATTAATAATCCACCACTTGGTTCTGCTTGAGCAGATCTGTGTGCCCAGACTAGGGATCAGTTGACAAACCTGGAGTCTCAGTGGAACAGAATTAGTTGCTCTGTGGTCAGCAGGATGGCACTTGCACCATGAGATGTTCAGACCTAATGCCTGGATCTGCCAGGAATCAAAATCTACGTCTGGAAAGCAGCAGCACAAGTCCAACTCTCCAGGGATGCCCATGGCAACAAAAGCAGGCTTGGATAACAAAATGACACATACTGGCAACTTGGATGAGACATTACCAGAATGGGAGAAAAAGTTAAAGGATATAAAAATACCTGCTTTTTTTAGCAAGATGCCCCAAGAGACTGGGAAGACTTTCCCTCACTCCAAACAAGTCGGGAATTACCTAGTAGGCAAAATGATCAACAAGGGCTCCTTTGCCAAGGTGATGGAGGGACTGCACATCCCCACAGGGGAGAAGGTAAGCTCATAAGAAGAGGGCAACTAGGCACTAGGAATGGTAAGTAACCTCACACTAATTTATGGCAGAAAATTTCAGTCTGTTTAATCTGAAAACCACAATCTAGTCAGTGAATTATCCTCTGAACCTTATCCTCATAAACTGACCTCATAAATTCAGTTTATTGCTTATGTATAATCAGTCACATGTGTGATACATACTGAGTGCAACTATTTTCACAATTATAAAATATAGACAACAAAGATATGCTCCTGCTGAAAGAGAAAAGGATGCTGGCATAAAGACAATTTCAAATTTGCTTTGACTAACTATTCTCATTGAGCAATTAGTGCCACGCATCTGATCTTTAAAGCTATGGACAAGACTGAGTGAAAAGCCAACCATTCCAACAGCAAATATTTATATGGCAGGACACAGATAGCATCAGCTATATCCAGCTCAGTTCAGCTAAAATAACACGCCACTAGACACAAGCATGGAAAGGTGGGTTAGTCTCAAGTGACTTTTTGACTTTTACTTTTCTTGTGGTTTCAGTATCTACACTGTCTGACCAGCTCCCCAAACTCCAAAGAGTTCCATACTGGACCAAAAAAGCCAGTATCTGGAACAGGTTTTAGTCTAAATCAGAAGACAATTTAGAAAAAAGATGTGGTATATTTTAGATGCAGCTACAAGTCAAATATGAAGGGATTTTTGCATTTCATAATATTTCATATATGCATCATTATTAATGCTATGAGAGTGACAGGTGTGACAGACTTCAGCCTTCTTGTTTTGGCCTTCAGGAGAAATAAAAAAGCACATTCCTTCAGGAATATCTCCCTCCGTAATCCTGATTATCAACACCGCATTGAAAAAATCCTCTCCCCTATGCCATCGTACTCCATCTCCTCCTGAAAGCTAATCCTTGTTGCAAATCCTGCTGCTAATTTGCAAATATCCTGCCATTTAGGTAGCCATAAAAGTCATTGACAAGAGGAAAGCCAAGCAGGATTACTATGTTCTAAAAAACATGAAGCGTGAGCCACAGATACACCAGATGATCAAGCACCCCAACGTTGTTCAGCTATATGAGACCTTGGAGACTGACAACTCCTATTACATGGTGATGGAGCTGTGCCTCGGTGGGGACCTCCTGGACAGAATTTGTGACAAAAAGAGGCTGGTGGAACAGGAAGTAAGGAGATACACCCGGCAAATTCTATCTGCAGTAGAGCACCTGCATTGCCAGGGGATTGTTCACAGGTAAGAGGTTTCTCCTCTTTCAAACTGTAAGAACAGGAAGTGTGTAAGGAGAACATGGAGTGCTCTTCTTGAGCACTCTTTATTTCTTTATTTCTCTATTATAAAAACAGGGATTACAAAGAAGACTATTTTCTCTCATAAAGCATTTTATTCTCAGTAATGGTTAGTACTGTTATGAGTTGTTATGAACTCCTTGGGCAGTAAAGTAGAAAATACACTTATGTCAAGGGCAAGAACAGATGACCACAACAAACCAATACTTTTCCACAATTATCTCAGAATCAGTTCATGACAAATGTGTATCTAATTCAAATATTTCAGTGTGGCTGTGCATATAAATATGGTTGTCCTTTGGTTAGCCACAACATATTGAAATAACCAACCCTACATCACTCAGAGTAGAAATCCAAGGAATTACAGCCCACTGCTTGTCAAGAGATCTGGGTCCACGACAGGTTGATGACTCTCCATGTTGGCTTTTCCATTATGAGTCAGATCATGACTTCAGCCACTGCTAGAGGAACCTGAGCAGCCCATACAAGAAGAACTGATCTTCTCCTCTATCAGAGATCTTGGCTCATAGGCCGAGAGCTGCAGAATAAGAGTTCCTTTTAGCTGGAAGAATAGGCAAGACGCAGTTTTTCCCACCGTTTTTCTGTTTTAATGATTCACAGTCCATCAGATTCTTAATTTTAAATGGTAAATGCACTCACCAAGAAAGCCCGCAGGACCTAAAAATAATCCAGTTGACTCCATCGTTACAGCAACCATGAAACAAATACGCTGTAAATGTGATGTCTCAGCATTTACAAGTGCTTTGTGGCTCAAAATTCTTGCAGTCCAGCACTTCATTATATTGGATTTGTCAATTAATAAGGAATGGTCAAGAAAGAAATAGTTAGTATCTGACCTAGAGAATTTAAACAAACAACAAAAAACACCAGAAAACAAACCCAAGGGGCTTCACCCATTTAGTCCAGGCTGACATCCCTGCCTTGCTGGTTCCCAGCTAATCTATTTTACAGTACTTCTTCAATGCTCGTGATCATAACGTTTATGTTCTTCCCATGACGACACTCGCCATTAAATTCTCAAGTCCTGTTCCCATCTTTTTGTTTGGAATATTTCTTCACAGTAAGCTCTAGACTAGCCTGACTTCTTGCCCTACTTCTTTCTTTTTATATTTTCATGCTTTGCTGGAAAAGCTTTGTGAGACAGAAGAATTTTTCTGCACGCCCTGAGAGTAGACAGGTACAAAGTGGCTTGAGCTCCTCTGGTGACTTGATTTACTATCAAACTGCCCTTACCAAAGGAAAATTCATTCCTGGCTCTCCAGCACTTTGTCATAAGGTTTATGAAGTTGCATGGTCTGGCAGGAGCCCAGTCACAGGTGTAGGTTCAGTCAGCAGTACTTCAACTCATGACCTGCTGCTAGCCTTGAGATTCAGTGCTGTGGCCTTGACCTCTTACCAGAAGCAGATTGGGAAGGATCTGGAAGGACTTCCCTGCTCAGCTCCAGCTGCATGATTTATTGCAACTTGCTGCAGAGGTTAAATCAACAAGGATAATTTTGGGTGTATCCTCTTCTGAAAAGAACGCATCAGTGACTCCAGAAAGATGAGTGAAGAAGTAGGAAAGTTATCTTACAAATCCAGTTTGTTTTTCCCATCTAAACACTGAGCAAAGATCAACTTCTTGCATTGTTTTAACACAAGGAGAGGAGGGTTCCTAAGCTGCCTTTTGGGAACAGCTGCTGATCCATGGAGAGAATCCTGGTAGAATGACACCAGTTATGAGTTCATGAGATGGATAATTGTGTGCCAATTCTTGAGTCTATGCCAAGAATTGAGGTGTCTGATGATTGCAGGGTCTCATCCCTAGCTCATCACTTAGGAATGTTCTAATTTAATTCACTTTTCTCTGAAGTGTCTTATGGGCATTCTTGATTTTTTAACCCTGCATGTATCTTTGAAAAACAATATTTTCTACTGTCTTAATATTTTATTCTTGATGAAAAACTGGCCAAATTTGTTGCTTTTTTAGTCCAAATTGATATATCTCAGCAGAAACGACACTATGTTCAGACAGCAATTTGGTTTCTTAACCTTTACTTCTCCAATTCATCAATAAAATCAGCACTAATGCAACAAATCCTTACAGGTTAAATTGAGTTCATATTTCAGAGAAAAGGTAGTAACCTTTCTTGTCTGTGTAAGGACATGGCTGATCCTTTGTCACAACTGCCAGAATGACCCAGAGGATGAGGCATTGACTCCCAGCATTTTACTGTGCCAGATATGAGAAGGCTCAGGCTCAAGCTCTGGTTCAAGGGCTCCACAAGCTAACACTCATCAACTGAGCTCTGCTTACTATTCCCTATGCCTGCTCTGGACACGGCCAAGTGGTGAGGTAATGCATCTGAGCTCAGAAACCTCAAATAAAGACGTGTAGAGCTAAATCCCCATGGCCTTGCAACTGGATTGGGGCAGCGCGTGCGCAGTGAGCTCCCAACCCCTACAGCTGGCGCTTGCGAGGTGACAGTAACTTACTTGCTTGTACAGTTCCTAATTTTTCCTGGCTGTTTTTCCTGGATATTTTCCCTTCCCTCATATAAAAATGTCATATATCCCTTTGAATCTCTACTGAACCAAAGTCCTGGAGAAACATCACAAGCTGCCCTCTAGGCTCTCTCTCTCTCTCTCTCTGAAGTCCCTGTGGGAACGAGGAGGAAAAAAAATCATGGTGTTGCTTAAATTCACAACATTCATTGGGAAGTTTCCTTTGGGGTAAAAGAAGAACATGATGTATTTTTGATGTAAGATAAATTCTGACATTATGTAAACTTTCATAGTAACCATTATCAGGTTTTTCAGGCAAGAAACTCTACATTTTTAATTCTGTGAGCAGTCAGCTCAGCCTATAGAGCAGCAGTTGTAGCAATCCTGCTTAACATTATTTAATGGCAATGAGCAAAAGCCATTAGAGTGCACTGTAGGGTGCTAAATCTGATAGAAATGTCAGATTTATAGTATCCTGAAACACAAATGGCTTTAAACTGCAGCATTTCAGTGCATAGGATTATGATACAGGTAGGCTATGAACAAATTTACCTTCAATCTTCCTCCCAGATTTTGGGCACTGGCTAATTTGCCACTCCAGAAAACATGCTATTCAAATTAAAACTTATTAAAACAATATCATTAAAACAATTTCCATTCCCATTCCATGCCTGAGGCTGCAGAGGGTTTTGAATGCAATGCTGTCCCATCCAGAGCCACAGAGTTAAAAGGATGCTCCCCTAAACCCACCCATCATGACCACCTCCAGGCTTGATCCCCTGTAGCAATGCAGTGCTGTTCATGCAGCCCTTGTTCTCATCACTCTTTCTGGTTCTCAGCATCTCTCCAAGAGCTGACAGAAGCACTTCACAACTTCCAAGCAGCTGGGAGGGAATTCCAGGACTTAGCAAAGCATCATATGCTCTTCGACTGGCTCTCAACACTGGAATTACACTGGCTGAGAACTCCTCCATGATGAAAAATATTCCAGTTGCCACTTCAGACACTCCCCACAGCGAGGCATTATTCTGGCTTTTGCTTTTAATTTGGGAATATGTAAATGTTCACACAAGTACCTGAGCCAGCACTTTTCTTGCAGCTTGAATTACATCCTCCTGGTGGGGGCCAGCTGTTGCTGGTTGATCCTGTTTACACAAACATCACTGAAGATCTCTCCACTTTCAGGATAGCCGTCTCGAGCACAGTTTTGGTACATCTCCCCTCTTCTACAAGCAAGGCAAATCTCACTTTCCAGTTCCCCTCTCATCCTGCACATTTCCCAGGCATGATTTACCTACCTGTAAAGAAATCAGAAATATTCAGCAGTGCTCAGTACATCAAAATCCATGTGTGCCATATTTTGCTAAAAAGAATAAATAAATACAATTCATTAAAAATAAAATTCTAAATCAATAGAACCAATGATTCTTAAAATTAATATTTTATTTAAATTCTATATTCATAATATATTTCCTGAAATACAGATAGTTTCCATTTGCTTTACTGAAAACTTCAGGAAGGAATAAGGATCTTGTTGCAATTGTAGGCAGAGCTTTGCAGAACTATCATCATAATTTCAATTAAATTTTGCCAAAAACTATCTACAAATGTTTAGCTAGGACATTGGGCAACCTAAGTTTTGTTTTCTGTCTTAATTTCAGGGACCTAAAAATTGAAAATTTTCTTCTTGATGAGAACAACAACATCAAAATCATTGGTAGGTACACTGCTGTCTGTGAGGCTTGTTTTCTGCTTTTTTTGTCTGTGTGCAGCTTCAGCTACTGTTCAAACACCATACTTGACGAGTGAGCTTGTGATTATTCAATTAACGTATTTGAGCTTTTAGAATAAATTCAAGTTATGAGACATAACTAAACAGCTTGCTTATTTGAACTTTAATTGAAACATATTTTAAGAGAACTAGAAAAACAATTTTGCCTACTGTTTTCCCTTGTGTATTGCTGGAAAACCAAGAAACAATTACAGCTTTTATGTGTAGAAAGCTATTCCTAGCAGAAGTGATTTGTAGACAAAGAAATAAATCTTCTGGGGTGAAACACAGGTATGGACACATTAGTTTCTGTTGAGTCATTACTTCAGCTAAAGACCTCATCATTTGGTATGTGTTAAAAAAAAAAANTGGTCACTAACAGAAATCTTACTGGGTCTGTGAAGCAAATATTTATAAATACGAGAGAATTTGCACCATGCAGTTAACACAGCTCAGAGAAACATTAATTTTATTCTATGGAAACCTCACAGAAAAATCCCCACAAGGGATGCTAAATCTTAGAGAAGCCACATGTTTAACCCAGTGTTTCCCAAACTTTTAAAAGCTTAACACCTCTGAGAAAAAAGGGCACCAACTCTTCACCCCTGTTTTATAGCCAGCCAGTCCTTTACAATCACACCTTTCTTTTTCTTTCCCCTTGCACACATGCACATACACAGAGAAAAAGACTTAAGTTAGCACTTTTCCCCCCACATTTACAATGGGTTAAAGCACACAGAGCTGAGCCCAATGTCATAGCTCATTAAACCACTCTAATGTGGCTGTTTTGTTAAGCTCATGCAGTCAACAGAGGCAAAATAATTAAACCAAAATCAACCAAACCAGGTTGGTGGCTGGCTAACTTCACTGTAAGTCCCCTGCTAATTCATGGCATGTTTGTTCAAACCCAATTGGCGTCCACAGCTGGGACATCAATAGATGCTGCTGCTGGTATTGTCTTTCTCCTATTTTCAGATAATTGGTAAAATTAAAGTAATTTGGAAAGAGACTAAAACTTCTTTGCCTTTGGCTTTGTGACCATCAGATTTTGGGCTGAGCAATACTGCAAGATTTGAGGGTCTCTCCCAGGAGCTGTTACACACCCAGTGTGGAAGTCCAGCTTATGCTGCCCCAGAACTCCTTGCTCATGAGAAATATGGTCCAAAGGTAGATGTCTGGTCCATGTAAGTAGATCTAAAAATGTACTTATTGAAACACTCTCAGCACTGATTAGTTTAGACAAGACTGGTATAAATGGGTTGGTGGCAGTCAATTTTGGGGCATTAAAGGCAAAAGCAGAGATATATCAGGGAAGGGTTGCCAGGAAAAAAAAAAAACAACAAACCAAAACTGAATATCTTTAAATGTGCCTCTATTGCAAATGAAACAAAAAAACACTGCAGAAAAAATTGAGAGAAAAATACACATGTTATTTTGGAGAAACCCTGTGCTTGAGAAGCCAGCAGAGGTAGGGTATCTGCATGTAGGAACCTGTGCTGAAAAGTCAGAGAAAGAATTGTGCATATCAACCCCCTCAAATGATCCCTCCCTACCCTCTTATCCTGGCAGGCAGTTTTAGCTGATAGCTGAGTAACTTCTGTCAAAATCAGACTCCTTGACAGCTCTGTACTGACAAATGGGCATTTTCTGTCTAAGGCATATTTTGCCTAAAAATAGAAATCTATACAGAAAAATTGACACAATTTGGGACACACAGGCCAAAGGTGTGGCTATAACAGAGCTATGAGATCTTCACCCATACCTTAGCGAGATCCTTTATACTGAATTATAATAAAGTGGAGTTATTTTCCACCATAGATGGAAAATATTATTTTCCATAGATGACACAAACTTTCATGGACTTCATTGTCCTTTTTTATTACATCTACAGGAGGCATTTCCTGTAATAAGCAAGAATGCAGAAAGTGCCAGAAGAAGAGCAGTTTTTCACATAAAGTATCTTAGACTTTTTAAATGCATTTGCAATTTGTAGTTCTAGTAGGCAAGTTATGGGGTTTTTTACTTCTTTTTCCTAAATAGAGCTGGGAAAATGATGATACATTATGTGGAATTTGTATTCTTTAATCTTCATGGATCTGGACAGGAGAACAGCTCTCCATGTCTACCATTTTGTAAAAGGCAGTTCATGTTTATCTGTATATATGTGTGTATATATATATATATATATATGCCAGGGTATCAGCTTCTCCTCAGCTTTTTGATAGTAACCAGACATCTGGGTCTCCACCCAGGAGACATTTTTAAGGCAATTTCTAGCAGGTATGATTCAGGGCATGGCAAATGAGCATAAGTATTATAGATTAAACCAAATCTCTGCCTAGAGAATCAAAAAAAAATAAATTGACTCATCCAATGCACCTTCATTCAGACTCCTCCAACTTATTTACAATTATAACCTTAATTCCTTGCAGTATCCTGACTAACAAGTGTTAGAATAAAAATCCAGCTATTGAAGCCAATGATCAAATCCCATGGATTTCAAATTGCTCACAAGGCCTCTAAGAGTAATAGCACTTTTTGATTGAGAAATGCCCCCTCCCATTCCAGCCCACAAGCATATTGATTTAAAGGATGTAATGGCATGCTTCTGGAACAGGCTTTCTAATGAAGTTGTGGATGCCCCAGCCCTGGAAGTGTTCGAGGCCAGGCTGGATGGGGCCTTGGGAAACCTGGTCTAGTGGGAGGTGTCCATGCCCATGGCAGGGGGTTGGAATGAGATGATGTTTAAAGTCACTTCCAACCCAAACCATTCTAGGTTTGTGTTTAACACACAATGCTGCATTTGATCTAAACCACTTCATTCGGGATACCTGCAAAAAGGAAAGGAAGGCCTGGATGTACACAGTTGCTCTGAACTGGGATGTCACACTCGCTTGTCCATCTGAGAGGATATGGAGTCTCCTTGAGGAGTTCTCAGCAGTAAAGTGAACTGTGTAAAGAACAGTAAAGACTTAACTGTGTGTTCACAAAGGACAAAGCATTTAATTTGCTCTGCAGGGTTGCTGATACCTGCATACAGGCATCTGGTTCAGATGCCTAAAACAGAAGATTAGTTTTCCTATATGCTCAAAAGGTAAAAAGATACATATATAAAGTATATTATTCTTCTGCTCTGGCAGACATATGATATATCTGGGGTTTTATCTAACCATGATTCCTATATCTCAGCTCCTTCTAAATTTACAGGATATGAATTGTGCACAAAGCTAAGGATGAAGGAGCACATACTGCCAAACTACTTCAATGTATGTCTGGTTTTCAAGAGTGCTACTCTGAATTTATGTAAATGTAGCACAGATTAATGAGTTCTAGAGGATGCTGTCAGCGCTTAAATAGGATAATACTAGTTTCACATTTCAGACACTTGAATGAGGGCAAAGCAGTAACCTTAGAGCCATTTACTGAGCTCACTCTGTTAATAAACAGCAAATAACAGGTCAACGTCTATATAAAACATCTATATGGCCCTTGGTGTTTAACACAGACATATTCTGCACATCAAGCATAAAGTGTATTTAAAATTTAAATTGGAATTGTTCATATTATCATACTGGGAAAGGGAATTCTGATGGACTAAAATATTAGTTGAAAAGATAAGTTACTTCTATTGTCACAAAACAGGTAAAAGACTATAAACTGATTGGGCTCTAGATATTTCAGTGTAGTGCAGAAAAATTTACTTTATGCAGCAGAACCAACAAGGAGTCATTACAACAGAAACCAGAAAGCCAGTCAGCCAAAAACACACTCACAAATCCAACCAGATCCAACTGCAGTACAGCCAAGGCTCCTGAGATGCAACAGTGAACTGCAGTGCCTGTTTGCCTAATCATGACTTTTGTGCAGAAGGTTTTAAGGGTTCTTTGGAAACCGCAAAGTGATTGGCTTTCATGCAACAGCTGGATTGAGGAAACAGCTGGATTCAAACAAATCCAGATAGTTCAATAGGACAGAGGAAAAGCAGTTTGTTATGACTAACAAACTTTCATGTTGAACATGCCATCAGATTCCATCTACGACTAACTACCTAGTGTGTTAGCATTTGCTAGCTGTAACTGTGTGTAACATTTTGAAAGAGATTTTAGAAGGCAGCTCCATCTCATGTTTTTCAATTGCTTGAACACATTAATAAAAATCATAGTCGAGCACATCACAGATTTGTTTCATAGGTATCATCTGCACTAGTATGCCAACAAGTCAATTAAATTAGAATTGCCTGAATTCCTAAAATTATTATCTCTGCTGAGCTTGGTATAGAAATGATGAAAGACAGTTGGAGGGAGGTTTGAGCAACCTGGTCTAGAGAAAGGTATGACTGCCCTCAGCAGAGGGATTGGAACTGTTTGTTCTTTAAGATTCCTTCCAAATCAGGCCATTCTATGGTTCAGTGATTCATTCTGTGAAGAGCAGAGCTTTTGGGGTGGTGCAGTTCAGCTGGAGCAAGGAAGTACCATGGAGAGTGTTCAAGGAAGCCTCCCTGTTCACAAACTCAGGACAGCTAAGCGAGTTTTCCAAATGTTGGTACTTTTCCAGACTGCATGGCAAACCTTCACAAAGTTTGCTGATTGCTGCTAGCAGACTGTTAGTCTTTCACAAGAGTTAAAGTTTTAAGTCTTTAGCCAACAGCAAGCTGTTAGCAAACGAAAGCCTTCTAGGCATAAGTCACACCTAATTTAGCAATCTGAGCAAAGCAAGAAGAACTGAATTACTATTTGGAACAAGATCTATTGCATCAGTCCCAGTTCCATGTTGTCACTCAGCCTCCAAACCAAAATGCTTTATTCTGATGGGCTGGGTACATTACAGTGTCACTCCAATTAGCTTATTTTTAAAATAAACAGCAGGTCTCCACTTTCAACACTGCAGGCTTTCCCATCACTCACTGTACACTCTATTTTATGCACACTTCCCACAACATTCTTTTCTAGATAAAATGGCATTTATACAAAGAAAAAAAGACGTAAGATGTGTATTCAGTACAGATTTCTGCTTAGAGGTAATTTGTAACCTCATTTGTGATGCAGAAGGCAACCCTGAAAGCTGACTCATAGCTTTGTGAGATGTTTAAATAAGTGTTTATTAGCATTATATAGAGTTCTGATGTTTGTCTTTTCTTTTGACAGAGGTGTGAGCATGTTTGCTATGCTAACTGGCACATTACCCTTCATAGTGGAACCTTTTAATATCAAGCAACTACATCAAAAGATGTTAATTGGAGAAATCAGCCCTATTCCATCAGATATTTCCCCTGGTAAAGCACTTCAGTTTTTATAAAGAATACTGATGCAAAAAAGTTTTAACCCATATAATTATGTGAATTAAGGAATAACACAGTCTTCTGAAAATTAAGATGTACCTTTTCCAGTTGCTTTCTTTGCATTTAGAAAAAACTTTTTTGAGACTGTGGCAATATCACTTTATCTCAGGCTACAAGAAAAATAACACTGTTGTCTTTTCAAAAGGCCATTGTTCTTGGTTCTTATTTAGAGGGGGAATAAAATGTACATTGCTTTTACATAAGTGGAGCAGCTCTGCAATAAATGAGAACACTGCCACGTTTAGTATGTCCCATGCTGTGTGTCACAGCCAGGCATTCTTTCCTGTTTTTCCCACGAATAAGTTATCTAAACCTTAGATATTTTTTCCTGGAGACCTTATCTTTTGGCTACTGACAGACCCTACAACACTGAGATTACTAAAGGCATGAGAGGGCTATTTTTGTGAAGAGTCTGTATTTTTCATGAGAAAGAACCAAAATGTAGCATTTTTCAATTAACTTTACTGACAATCTTTAATGAGGTACAGTCAATGAAGTATTTTTGGGACAACTGAGAAAGATAGTTCTCAAAAAATCTAGCCTGAATTACAATCCATGGCTCTGAACCCCAGAATTCACATTGGTGTGCATTCTCAGTCAGCAGTACAAGGTTTACTCCCTCAAAGTTCAAAATTCTGCTCCTTTGCAATGATTCTCACACACCTCTGGCTTTAATCTCTATTTTCTCTCCACCTGGAGTAGCATCCTCTCCATTGACCATCACAGGTTTAGACTCCTTCTCACAAGTGCTATGGTACATCTCCACTGACCAAGTGGGAAAGCAGAGCAGGGTGGGACAGCTTTTGTCCAGCTATCTACCAGCAAGGGCTCAGATCTCCCCCTGGTTTTGAGCAGCATGGCTATGATGTAAGGCAAGACTGACCCCAGGAACCAGAATTAGCTTCAGTAGCTGCCTGCAGCCAAGCACTGGGAATCAGCAGACAGTTCCAGACCAAGCTAGCTGGATCTAGTCTGGAGCATTAAGATAATGTGATGATTCAATTTCTTTCTCTCCCCTAGTAAATGAAATAAGGGTATCTACTATGGCTGTCAAGAATGTCTGTGCATCAGTCTCTCATTTCTCTTACTTTGGAGATCAGTTGCCAGATAGCAGCTTCATTTTTGTAGAATCCCTTCACAGCTACAATTATTATATTTCTAATTTTTTTTTATTTATGTTATTGTTATAGCTTCTACTAATAAATGCATTATCTCTGCTTTTCTACAAAGCCCACACAGTTAGTGGAAGATTGTGGATAACTCCATTGTTTTCTTGCCCACTGGGGATTCAGTGAGAGAGCAGTAATAAACTGGCTTTGCATACTTTAGATCTAAATTCTTCTGAAGGAGATTACAAGTGAAAGGAGCAGTATGTTCCCAGTTTAATGCTCACTTGCTATTTTTTTCATTTCAAAACTTCCCCAAGGAATATGGAAGAATTCAGTAAAGTTTTCCCAAGAAGGAAAAAAAAAAGAAAAAAAAAAAAAGAAAAAAAAAGAAAAAAGAGAGGGACTTTATTCAGTGTTGGAGCTGAGTGATTGACATACTGGAATGTTTGAGCTCTCCCTGTCCCAACTCCAGGGAGCCAAAGCACATCATGTGAGCACAAGAGTCCATCTCCTTCCCTCATTACAGAGAATTTTATCCATGCACTTGGCTTCTTTGGGTGAGGAGCATAACTCCTGGGTAGTCAGCTGGCACAGGATTGCCTCTTCCCAGGGGTCTGATCAAATGCTGAGTGAGCACAATGCTGAGATTACTGCTGATGTCATAAACTGCCTTCACTGGGGTGAATCAAGCAAATTAGGAACTGAGTTCCTGTACTGTATCTACAAAGGTCCCTAGCAGGCATAACTGATCATCCCAGCATGATTTGGCCCTTGCAGCTTACCCGGTCCTTGAGGGGAAAGAGTTGCCCTACGGGACCCCAACAGGCTCAAAGAAAAGCCCTAGAGAGTGAATTTCAGCTGAGGCTCTTACAGTGTGGAGAAGCAGGGCAAGTGCCACATTTCTGAAACAGGAAAATGGTGCAGTGGTCAGATAGTGAAATATTACTAGCAAACAAGCTATTTTATTGGAATACTGCACAGGTGCTGTACACTTCATGCAGTCTCTACTTGAGCCTGACCCTGCTAAGCGGCCTGGAGTCAAAGAAGCAATAAAAGACAAATGGTTGAACGAAGGTTTCACCAGGAAAATACTGGATGCTGCTACCTATGAGAACAGGTAACTGTTCTGACATCTGTCTTCTTGGGACATCTGTCTTTCTGGAAGACCTTGGGATTTCAGGATTGGGGATTTCAGAGGGAACTGTTTTTAGGATTTTTTTTGTTTGTTTGTTTTAGAAGATTCTTGTTATCTACTATGAGCTGTTCCAAAATGACAGAGTTTTACTATAGAGAACACCACATCAACACTTCTAACTGTGGGTAAATTATATTTAAGAGGAAGCATCCTCTTAGAACTGTTTATATCCATTGTATTATTAATTTTGTTCTTAACATGCTTCACAGCTGCCACTAATTTCGATATGCTTCTACTCCTCTCCTACAAAACTCGGTCTCACACGCCCACCTGAGGAAATATTTTTATATTCCACCAAAGATCTTGTTGCTTTTATAATTTTTATTCTCATCCATCTTTGTAATTGGTTTTAACTAGTCTCCACTTTTTCTCAGCTAGTCACTTTACGATTTGAGATTAATATAAAGGTTTGAAATAGATGTGTGCAATATAACATTTCACATAATTGTTGCCAACTTTCAAGATGTTATTCATCTTTCATATTGGGAGGCTGCAAAACATGTCTTTAAATGCTTAAATTCAGTGATGGACCTTTTACACCATACTCACTGCTGAAAGTAGCTGGTAATGGGACACATACTTTATTCCCAAACTGCTCTGTAAAGGTCGGTATTTCACACTAATTGAAAAAGAGGATAATTTGGCCTGTGTAATATGCACCACCTGCATTGGTGTCTAGAGGACTCTTAGCAGGTTTTCTACCATGGTGATCCACTGCCAGTCACAGCCAGAACTGTTAGAAATCTATGTGCAATTTCTGTGAGAATTGCCCACTGCTCCTGCCTTTTCTCTCCTTCCTTCCCTCATGTGTCTGTTCTCATTCATACTGAAGTATGAAAAAATGTCTCAAGAGTCTCATAATCTAAGGATGATTTTTGTGATGCCTTTGCTAAACTTTACTACTCAGAGAAGCTTGTGAGTAAAACAATTATACTTATGACAAAACCTGTCTTATTTCACAAACTGATTTATATAAAAACTAGAATTCTACTGTACTTTCTTTAGTTCTCTTTTGTCCTCAAAGATTTTCCTGCCTTTACTAGTTTTCTGTCTTCTTATGTACATGCACACACACTATCTCCCTTTTAATCCATTTGAGGCTACTGTACTGAGAACTGAAATACACATACTTGATTAAAATGAGGAAATGTTGTTTACCATATTTTAATTTCTCAAGCTTTTCAAGGTGTGTCCTTTCAGACTAATCAATTATATCAACAATAGGACGTTTAATGATGCAGTAACAGAGCCTCAGCTCAGCAGTGAAGTTAGCATAGCCAGACAAGAAGATTATTGCACAACTGTGTATCATAATTTGCCTGCAAAATCAACTTAGCCAACTCCAGCTGCATCACAAGAAGTGTTTTGTCTGTTTACTGTAAATTCTGACATTGTATCTGGTCGCATCACTTGTATTAAAACACTTCTTCCTAATATTTCAGATTTTGCCCCAGTGGATTGAATGCTATTGTTTTAAACTACATGACAGACATTATGGAGTTCAGTCTTTCGGAAGTTATCAACAGTTTAATAAATAACAGACCCTCTCCTGCCATGTCTTCTTATTGCTTATTGCTGAAGAAACTGCTCCGGTACCAGCACGACCGCAAGAGAGCTCAGGTAAGATATCATGGTCATAAGGGGCATAAAGTGCTCCCTGGATTTTTTGGAGGAACAATGCAGCAGCTATGTAGCACACATGAAAAAGGTGGTTATCCAAGGAACAAGGGAAAATTCATGAAAAAAATAGTTATGAAATTGCAGATCCAAGTGCAGTCTCAAGAAACCTACATTCTGGCATTCTCAGAGGTGATTAATTTATGAGATTTTTTTTTTATTCACAGAGATAAATATACCTTTTTTATGACTAATGAATTTTTAAAATGAGCTGCTGGTTGTAATGGGATTGAGAATTATTTTGTTTTACATATAAGATTACTTTTCCATTGGGAAAAGGAGCATTAGCATCTCAATGACCTTGCCATCCCTTTCCTTTCTGACTGGTCTGTGAGGGTTTAATCCAAAGTCTGGGGAGGTGAGTGGGAAGCTGTGAAAGTTGTAAAACCTTTTCCCAGCATCTTTTTTTCTTTTTTTTTCATATTTTTACCCCTGTATCTTATTCTCACACTTCATCTCCAGCTCACTCAGGGACACGGAGCGAGATCAGAGGGGGCAAACATGTAAAAATAAATTCAAAAAATTATGGTAATCATTGGTAAGGCCACAATTAGTCAAAAAGGCTGTAAGCTTTTCTTTTACAACCGTCTCCACTAAGGGGTTCACAGCTCAGCCATAAAAATTTTGCTTCAGGCAGAAACTAAGCAGACAGGAAGCCAAATTCCAGCTTCTAACACACAAGTGCAATGGGAAAAGTTTCAGCTACAAAAACACACACATTAGCGATTAGCCTCCCATTCAAAGCCTTCACCCTGGAGAAGCTGTATTTTGAGAAGGTCCAGTTGACTCCTCTAGAAATTATTCAGATGAGCTTGAGCAGATCCAGATCTCCATGCCAGCACACAGCCCCAAGGTCACAACAGTCTGTGCAGTGTCTGCAGACAGGGCCATAACTCAAAAATATGAGTTGGAGAGTGTGTGTGTGTGTGCATGCTTAGGGAGAGGAGGCTTTTCCTCACATGTGCGAATTTTTTCATATTATTATTTCAAATAGGATCTGCTAACTCATAAGTCACTCAAAAAGACCTATATTGTGAAGGCTATTGACCAGCTTTCTACTACCTCTGGATATCAAGCTGATTTACAGCCAGCAGAGATCTAGCCTTCCAGGCAAGTGGCAGTGTTTCATGTTGTGTATGACCTCTTTCAGCATCCTAGCCGGGTGGAAGAGGGAAGTGATCGTGAACATAAAGTTGGGAGCTGATTAAGGGTCTGTGAGACTTCCTGCCACTCCTGACATACAAAATGCCCTCTTAAGGCAGAGACTCAAACTAAATTCAAGCACAGAGCTTTAAAATATCTCTGATTGTAAGTTAATAACACTAAAAAATATTGTTTTGAGGTCTTAATAAATAGATTTCTCAGGCAGAATGAAAGTTTTGGTAGAGCAAGGAGAAAAAGAGGGCAAGTTTAACAAAGGAGTGAGTGACATTTCCTTTCTCTATGTTGAAATTTTTCCAGTTAAAGGTTTAAACCCAAAGCAGTACTGACGCAAAATAATGTTACAAGTTTCCAGCTCAAAACAGTGATGACTTTCACAAAATCACAGCATCACAGACAGGCTGGGGCTGGCAGGGATCTGTGGGAGCCATCTCATCTAACCCCCATGTTCAAGCAGGGCCACCTAGAGAGGGTTGCCCAGAACCATATCCAGACAGCTTTTTATTGTCTCCAAGGATGCACAACATCCTAGGAGTGCTTGGTCACCCACACAGTGAAAAACTGTTTCTTGATGTTCAGAGGGAAAGTGTTTTGTGTGCTTCAGTCTCTCAATCATCTCTGTGGCCCAGAACTCTTCACAGGATGCTCATGTGTCTCTTACTGAAGGGCCAGAACCAGATGCAGTGCTCCAGGTGTGGCCCCACCAGTGCTGAGTAGAAGGGCAGCATCACCTCCCTCGACCTGCTGGCAACACTGGCAACTCCTACTGCAGCCCAGGACACCATCAGCCTTCTCTGCAGCAGGGTCACATTGCTGACCCATGGCCAGCTTGGTGCTCACCAGGACCTCCAGCTGCTTCCCAGCCTGGTGGCCCCAGCATGTGTTGGTGCCTGGGGTTGTTCTTCCCCAGGAGCAGGACTTTGCACTTCCCTTGCTGGACTAAATCTATCAGGGACATGTCTAAGCATGTAAACTGGATATACACCCTGGGGTTTACTCAATTGTGTCATACCAAAACTCCCCATTTCTACACCTTCCACATAACTCCCAGGTGTGTAGAGCTTTCTTCTGCACCACAAAGCCATGCTGATCTGCAAATTTTCACGTGATCAATGTGAGAAGTTCTTAAATTTGCAGACAGAATCACCTTTTGATGGCTGCACATGGAAATTACCCAGTTTTAGTAAGACATCTTTACTGAGAACTTGAAATCCAGGCACAAGGTAAATGTCTAAATTTGACAGAGTGGATTCTACCCCAAATAATACCTTCCAATATCTGTTACTAAGACATACAAATAAGGAAATTAGAATTTATACCATCTAATTTGTAGATGGTATATATAATTTATACCAGACTAATTTATACCATATATTTATATATCATATAATTTATACCATCTTTTCATGTCATTAAAAGTTTGTTTCCCTTTTTCCATCAACACAAAGTTTGTAAATGCTACCTTTAAACTCATGAACACAAAGCCTGCTAGTAACACTGTTTAGAGATCACTCTGTCATCTAAGATTGTTGGCAAACTCACTGTTTTTTCCCTAGATAATCACTCTACATAACTTGTTTCTTATTTTTGTCCCTCTGTTCCCTCTTACATTCCTCTCTATCATGAGAATTAATATTTCTCCCTGGCTAATAGCTCGGCTCTGCAACTTTGTGCAGTTAATAATGATCTCTTGATTGTTTCCTATTCAAGTCTTTTGCATAATTAACCTGTGTAATCAGTCCTCCCCAGGAGCTCTTTTAAACCAGTGCTACCACTTTATACCATTTTCTCCAACATTCAACAATATTTGTCTTTTCCAGAAAGGCTAGAATATGGGCAAAAACAGGGAAGAAAAAGAGGAAGGCTGGCTAAGAAGCCAAGCTGGGAATTCTTACTCAATCAATGCTCTTGTGTTTCCAGTATCCTCTGGCCTGTTCTTCAGCTAGAGCTACTTTATGCACATACTTGCACAATGGCAAAACTTAGCCCTGAGCATATGCGAAGTATATAGGGAAAAGAAAAGAATGCATCCCTTGGATCCCGAGGCGGAGCCCCACACGGGTGGCATGACGTTTTTGGGCAGAGGCAGAGCCAAGAGCAGCCCCCAGCTTCCCTAGAGAGGGGCCCATGCTGTGCTGGCAGGGCTCTGGAAGGAGGCAGCTGGCAGGGCATTATCTTGCAGGGAGGATTCTCTGCTTTGGTCTGAAAGAGGCCAAACTCAAGCACCTCTTTGGCAGGCTGTAATGCACTTCTTCGACCACCCAGCCACAGAGAGCTGAAACTGAGGAAGAAGAGTAAAGATTGTTAGCTGAATGCAAAGGGGAAACTTCCCACTTTTTATTCATCTTCTTGTTGAAATCCTGATGTTACTAAAGCTTAATTACAACAGCATGGGTATTTGATATTTGTGTTATAAATTATGCCAAGGATATTTCAAAATGAATAGATAGATGTTCTCTATATTCTGTATAAAGCCAACTATTTGCTATTTATTATCAGCAGTGTGTGATCCATCTTTAAATCACATTATTTCCTTTCAGCTCTCCAGATCTTGCAAATATATACATCTGCTTTAACTTTAAGGATATGGATAGTTTCACTGAGCTCAACAAGACAGCTTGTGTGTATAAAATTAAAGAACAAAAATTAGAATTTGCACATAAATTAAATCTAAATTATGGAAACGGACAAGTAACAATTAAGAGTCACAGGTAAAATGAAGCAACCTGAAAACTAGTTGTCATTTATTTACACTATTTCTTTCTAGGACCATAAAGATTATTGCATATTTCTGTCTGCCTATGAAAATAGATATTTACAGGGAGCTAATATATATAAAAGAGCAAATTTATAGGAAAAAAATACTCCGGTATTTTTGAACAAACTAGAAACCTTCTTTCCTCTCAGAGACTTGTAGAAAAAGTTGGTATCTGGCTCTTCTGAATATTGTGTCCAAAAAGTAAAAAACATATCAAATATCAATATAGAAAAGTATACATCAAATATATATGTCAAATATCAAACAGAAAAGTAATTGCATTCATTATAATGCCTATGAATAACAATAAAATATTCTACCAACACAATAAGCCCAGACATTGTTTGAAATTCAAATGCATATTCACAAAACAGTACATTCAACCCATTCCAGGCAGCAGAATATGGTATGATTTTTCACACAATACCAAGAAACATACAATTTCCTGGGCAAAATTTTTAAGAAGAAATTCTAATCTAAAACTGAAACAAAGAGTCTATGGAAATTACTTTTCATGTACAAACCCCCTCCACTTGAAAAACCAGTATGAGTCTCTGTATTTGCACCATCTCCTCCTCCTTGTATACAGAAGTTAACAGTTGAACATGCAAATAATAGTTTTGTTGGTTGTGAACAGATGTGATTCTCATTTTTCTGGCTGCAATTAGAGAAGTCTGTTGAAAGCTTTACCCTTAAAAAAGCATAAGATCCTTTCCATGTTCAAATTTGAGCCATAAGTCATTGGATAAACTTAAAACACAGCCTGTCCTTTTATGCATCGTAGTTTCTCCAAGCAATGTATTTACATTTTATGTGTTCTGCTGTGGAAGAGGGAGCCTTAATGATTACAATTTGCCATCCAGAACTTTATAGCTAGTCCTTGCAGAAAATAGCTTTTCTGCCAAAAAGCTTCCTGCCCAGGTGCTTAACCAATTAGCTCTTAAGAGGTCTGGCAGTAAAAGCAGTCATGGCAAGTTTTCTGATATACTGTATATAAGGTGACAGCTTGCAAAATGTAAGATGAAAATTTGTTTTCTTAACTAGCACTGTGTAAAATCCTGGGAGACTATTTGATTGCATAGCCTAAAATACTTATGACATCTCAAATTCCCAATTGATCTAGTGTGGTTTTAGCAATATGTTGTCAAATATATTTTATTTCTTTTTTATAAATACTCTTAAAATCATTTCCCTAATTGTGATTGGGTAGGTACATAGGAAGGATGGGGTGACCCCACAAATTTGAGGTTTGGGGCCCTTCAAATTTTTCCAAACATTTTTGCTAACTCACAAAATACATTCATAACAAAATAATAAATGCATACATATCAAAAGTGCCTTTTCTCCACAAATTACATCCACTTTTAAAAATGACAGCTTAAAAATGTATTTTTCAAAAGGGGAGTTGTTTGCAATGCAAAGATTAGAAGAAAACCATGAAAAAGATAAGTAGACCATAGTAAAATTAATTACCTCTGCTTTTGGAAGCAAAAAGTTCATATTAGGTGAGGATGGCAGTAAAAAATCAAAAGTCACTAAAGATAATCCTTGAAGTGGCAACCATGTAGAGATAAAGTGGGTCTATCAAAGATGATATGGAGAGCAGCAAAAAAATTTTAGTATTGGACTGGCATATCCACGTGGGTTGCTGTCTTGTTTTCAGAAACTACATTTCAGAAATTTCATTTTCAGGAGTGCCAGACTGAAGGGAGGTGTTCTATGGCAGAAGCAGCACACAGAGCTGACAGCTCATCACAGGAGGTAGTCCTGTAGGAAGGGATTTATTTCTTCTATTCTTTGCTTTTTTTTGTGAAAAATATGCTTTAAATCTAACATTTTATTTCACAGCCCTTGCATTTTGATAAATGAAACTCAGTGTGCATGAGGCTTACACAGTGAGGACTCTGAAAACTTGGATCATAGGATAGACAAGTGATCTCCATATGGGAACCTATCCCTTGTGCATGGAAGAAGTTTACAGGACTGAGGGAAGTGGCACTGCAGCAAGGAGGAAATCCTGAAGCCCACGCTCCTATTGGGAGCAGTCCTGCTACCACAGCTCCATGGAGGTCTTCCTGCTGCAATTCCACTGCAGGTCCATTCTAGCCTTGTGCTGACTTCTTGCCCTCACAGCAAATGGCAACAGTGCCATGACAATCTTCCTTCTGGATCAGGGAGTGGCTCACAGCATCCTGTGATGCTTCTGCTCTGCAGCATGAGGTCTGCAATGCCCTGACCTTCCTTACACACACACCTTACGAGACTGCATGAGCCAAAAGCCTTGAAGGAAGTGCTACGACCTCTCCAGAGATGGAATTCTAGTGCCCAGTGGATTTTCTCCCTACAGCCTGCATGGTAAAAGGAAAGGTCTGCCAGCCCATGTAGAGCTGGGTTTCAGGAAGAACCCCTGGCACAGAGTCTGCTCAGATGAAATGTTGATGTGTGTAACTAAGGCTTGTGTGAAAACAAGATTTCCCATTACACCTTACAGTGTGATTTCTTTTAAAGTTTAGGTGCTTTTTTGTTCCCTACAAATCAAATGGTGTCTGGTCATTTTACAGAGGGAATATGAAGCAGAAAAACACAGTATTAATCCTGATAAACAGCTGAATAAGGAGGCAAAAACTAAGACTTCCCAGAAGGCTGAAATGGACACTCCGGAAAACCTCCGAAATTATGACAATAGGATATTTCCTACTGTACTAACCCTGGCAATGCAAAATGCTATTCAAGAAGATGAGATCACAATTGCATTGGAAAACCAAGAAAACTTGTCAAAAGGTACAGTTCTGAAATAAGTCTTAGCATGTTATTTTGAAAGGGTAAAAGGGTATCTGTCTGAGGGAAAAAAAAAGGAACAAAGTTCCTGAAAATGTTATAGAAATATCTTTGCATTTTGTTTTAAAATTACAAGTATTTTGAGCAATTGTTTGCCAGGCCCAAATCTGGTGACAGATTTAATTTTAATCATGTGAAGTAACTAGCAGATGAACACCTGATCCAGTGCATACTCTGCGGATACTGATCACAAATAACTGTTCCACTTCATGTGTAGGTGACTTCCTCTATGAGTAACCCTGGGATGATACTAGTACTTCTGAGGCACTTCCAAGAACAGATATTTATGAGTAAAAAAGGGGATTTATATACATTCCCAAGATCAATGTGAACATGGTGCAATAGTCACAACTTCACTCTACACAATGAGAAGTTGTACTCATATTCATGACATCATTTTCCACAGTCTCAAAAATATAGAAGATTCCCAATACTGGATAATTAAACTCCATGTGTTAATTTAGTTATGCTCCAGTTGTTGCACTCCCATAGCTATTTACATATGTGTCATGTTTAAATTAATATGATAAATAATCCCAGAAGCATAAATGCATTTGTTGCCCAGAGGAGATGTGGATGCCTCAATCCTATAAGTATTCAAGGCCATGTAGAATGGAGTTCTAAGAAACCCGATCATGAGAACAGTGAATGGGGATTGGAATAAGATCTTGAAGATCCCTTCCAACCCAAACTATTCTATAGTACTCAATAAAATTAAGCCAGACAAATTTATGCAGAGAGGCTCATTTAAGTTTGTTCACCCAAAAAAAACCTGACAGTTGCCTACCTGCAGATCACCATCTGCCTGAAATCATCAGTGTAAAATTTCATTTTGTGTCAAGATTTACTTTTATTTATGCCTTCATAAATAGTGATTTTTTTTTTATGGGATGAAGCTGATTTGATAATAACTTGTTGTTTTCTCAAAAATACCATTCCAGCAGAAGCTGATATGATTTGTTCTATATTCTATTTAGGTTCCAAGTTTGCAGGCAGAGAGTTGATCCACTGTAGGCCTCCTAGGTCATCAAGAAAAATTACGCCATGTGAACCCATTTATCAGCCACCTTTGGACTCTCAGAACAATCAGAATTATTTTGAAGACTTGACAGAGACCAGAATACCATGCCACCATGAGAAATCTCCATCCATACCAGCAAATAAACAACCTCCCTCTTCAAATGTCCAGGCAATGACAAGTACAAGTAAAGTACCTCCACGGTCCGTTTTGGAAAACAGAATTATCACCAGAAGTGCTTTACCTTGTCAGGACATGAGGTTTAAAGACCTTCTAAAGGTGGTATATGACAATATTCACATCCCAAAACCGAGGCAACTTGATAAAGACGGTGCTGACCTCCTCATGATTGACTCTCCCCAGCTGTCACCTTTCCCCCGGCTGCAACAGGCTACCCTGAGAGAAACCCTGCCTAGAAAGATTTCCTTGCTGGGGGCAACACAGGAACATACAGATATCTGCCCTCTTTTCATAGTCAGTGGTTCAAAAACACCAGCTTTCCCCATGCCCCAACAGCAAAAGTTTACTGTTAGAAGTAGGAGGCAATTTAAAGAAAATCCAAATAATTTTTTCAATAAGAAAACTAAGAAAAACTTCATTCAGCTCAGACATGTACCTACAACTACAGATGTAAATCTTCCAGTTTTATGCCCACCATACCAAACCAGGTCAGGGAAAAAAACAGAGACTCTAAGATTAAATTTTGCATAAATAAAACACCCACAAAGCATCAGAAAGATAAAGGGGGAGGGAGCAGGTAAGAAAACAAGGTAGACAGAAAGAGAGAGCAAGAAAAGGAAGGTGGGAGAGATGAATTCAATCTTAAAATGAGATCCTCCAAACACAGAACACAGAAAAATTTTATTATTGAAGCTGTGTATTCTCTGATATCAACCAAAAACCATGATACAAATTCTGTGGAGGGCACCAAAGACATAGAAAAACAGGTGCCACTGTAACAGAACAACATCTTGTGTATTTAAGCACAAAAGCAGACACCGAGGGCAGAAGATGTGATTTAAAATATTTTGCACCAAGACATATATTGTCCCAAACTTGTGTTACTTGTACTTACACATTTCATTTAGGGAAATAAACCCAGGCAAGCAATTTTCACTAAGCCTTGAACATCATGCAGAAGGTAAAAAGCCAGCAACAATGAGGGAATAAACAATTGGGGGGGAGGATCTCCATGACATGGAAAATAGTCTTAGGCTCTGATATATTATTTATATTATTATTGTTTGTTTCTTTGGTTTTTTATTAGTTTTAACCGTGTGTATTCCAACTAATGGAGACCATACAGCCTAGTTCCCCGGAGAGTTAGTTGCATTTTCTCTTTAAACTTAACAACTTAATTAGTATTGCCTATTTGTAACTGCTTGTCTTTACAATGTTTGTGCCTTACTATTGAAAACATGGATTTGCTTTCAGTTTCAATGTATTGTGGTTCTCAGTTAGATTGTCAAAGTATTAGGCTTTAAGCCTGTTTCTGTCCTCAAACAAGTTTTATGTCAGTTAAAGTTCAATGGATTTGAACTTGACTGTCACCAACAGAGGTGAGACTACAATGGTAATCTTCATATTTGCTGGTCTGTAGACTCATACATAAAAGATGTGCAAAGGTTTTTTCTCAGAAATTTGGATTTCCTAATAATTTAGGAAATGATTATGCCTTGAATATGTTTTAAGCTTTGAATAGCCCTTAAATAAGATTTTTTTCTTTTAACATATATTTTGAAACAAATTGATTCAGTTGTAAGTTTACATTTCAATTCATTGTTTCCTTTCACAGTACTAAAATGCTTCATTCTGGACATAAATCATAGAATCATAAAATCATATAATTGTTTAGCATGGAAAAGACCTTTAATATTATCCCACCACTAAACCTTGTCCCAAAGAGTCGTACCTACACATCTTTTAAATACCTCCAGGGATGGTGATTCAACCACTTCCCTGGGCAGTCTGTTCCAATGTTTGACAACCCTTTCAGCAAAGACATTTTTCCTGATATCCAGCCTAAACCTACCCTGGTGCAGCTTGAAGCCATTTCCTCTTGCACTGTCATTTGTTATCTGGAAGAAGAGACTGACATCCACATGGCTACAACTTTCAGATAGTTATAGAGATCCACACGGTTTCCCCTGAGTCTCCTTTTCTCCAGGCTAAGCAACAACAGCTCCCTCAGCTGCCTCTCACAGGACTGGTGCTCCAAACCCTTCACCAAGTTCCTTGCCCTTCTCTGGACTCACTCCAGCACCTCACTGGCCTCCTTGCAGTGAGGAGTCCAGAACTGGACACAGCACTTGAGGTGTGGCCTCACCAGTGCCAAGCAGGGAGGGACAATCACTGCCCTGGTCCTTCTGGCCACATTATTGCGGATTCAAGCCAGGATGCCACTTGCCTTCTTGGCCACCTGGACACACTGCTGGGTCATGTTCAGCTGGCTGCCAACCAAACCCCCTCATCTTTTTCTGACAGGAACTTTTCTCCAAGCGTGTAGCACTGCGTAGGGTTGCTGACCCAAGCACAAGACCCAGCACTTTGCCTTGTGCACTTCAAACTTCATAAAATTTGCTTTGGCCCATCTCTCCAGCCTGTCCAGATCTCTCTGCAGAGTCTTCCTGCCCTTCAATAGTTCAGCACTCCTATTCACCTTGGGAGCACAGGGGAATACCTATTCCCTACTAAAATAAACCCCAGAGAGATCAGCATTAAGTGTCTGTGTACCATGACCCAAGTGCAGTAGAGGTAGCTCTTCCTGGAGGAGCTCTGAATTGCGATGCCTCTCATGGCCTCAGCTGTCTCCAGTCCAATCTCTTCTCTGACTGTGACAGGAAACAGGGGCTAAGACACTTAGCCACTTACCAGTAGTCAGAGAAAACTTCAGGTCTTTTTGGGGTACAAATTCAAGGTAATAACATTTTCTAATAGGTGAGCTTAGCTGGCTGCCAGATGCTCGCCAAAACCACCCTACCATTTCCCCATCTCAGCTGGACAGGATAGGGAAAATATAATTAAAGTTTCCTGGGCTGAGATAAGGACAAGGAGACATCACTCACCAGTTACCATCATGGGCAAAACAGACTCAGCTAGGGGAAATTAGTTTAATTTATTATCAAGCAAATAAAAATAGAGTAATGAGAAATAAAACTACATTTAAAACACCTTTTCCCCACCTCTCCCTTCTTCCCAGGCTCAATTTCACACAGTTTTTTCTACCAACTCCCACACAGTGGTGCAGGAGGGTTGTGGTCAGTTTATCATGTTATATCTCCTTTTGCCTCCTACTGGAGGGAAGACCCCTCATGCTCTTCCACTGCTCCAGTGTGGGGTCCTTCCCAAGGGAGACATCCCTCCACAATCTCCTCCAACATCAGTCCTTCCAATGGGTGCAGTTTTCTTCATTAACTGCTCCAGCACAGGTGGCTTCCAAAGGGCTCAGTCCTTCAGGAACAGGCTGCTCTGGTGTGGGTCCCCCATGGGGTGACAAGCCCTGCCAGCAAACCTGCTCCAGTGTGGGCTCCTCTATCCACAGGTCCACAGATCCTGCCAGGACCCTGCTCGAGTGCAGATCTCCCATGGAGTCACAGTCTCCTTTGGGTGTCCACCTGCTCTGGTGTGGGATCCTCCACAGGCTGCAGGTGGATTTCTGCTCCCCTATGGCCCTCCACGGGCTGCAGTCACTATTCTCTTCCCTACAGGCTGCAGGAGAGTGTCTGCAGCACCTGAAACAACTCATCCCCTCCTTCTTCACTGACCTTGGTGTCTGCAGAGCTGTTCCTCCCACATATGCTCACTCCTCTCTCCCAGATTGTTCACCAGATCTTTTTCCCCTTCTTAAGTCTGTTATCCCAGAGGCACCACCACCATTGATGGGCTCGGCCTTGACCAGCTGTGGGTCCATCCTGGAGCCGCTGGCATTGGCTGTGTCAGACATGGGAGAAGTTCTGGCAGCTTCTCACAGAAACCACCCCTGCAGCCTCCTGGTACCAAAACCTTGCCATGCACACTCAGTACAGGTTTCTTATTTCTAGGACTCTTTCACAAAAATGCAAGGGAATATCCTTTCTCCTGCCATAACAACAGGTTCCTATAGAGACAGTTTCTGAGGGAGCATTTAGCTGTTTCATTACATCACCAGCAATTCCTTGTACAAAATAACTTCACATAGATTTGCTGCTGGGATGACACTGGATCTGTCTTCAGGTCCTTCAAGTCAGTCTCTATAACTGAATCCTGCTATTTTCAGTCTGTCAATGCAATCACAAGAGATTCCCAGACCTCAATTTCATGGGTTTTCCATTTACACATAGGAAATGGCACCTTTTACTTCTATCCTGTTTCTGAGTCATATTAATAAGTTCAACTGCTTTATGTATTACCAGTTTCAACTCTGTTCTGTTTTTCAAATCATGACTGTTTTCATGTTGGCAAAAGAATTTCAAACCACAGGAAATTCTGAGGATGAGGTACAAATATACACTTAGATCTGTCAGGAAGCAGAATCAAAACTGCAGTCGGAAAAATATGAAAAGAATGCCACTGCTTTCATGATCAACTTTTAATTTCATCATTCTTTAAAGACGTAAATGAACAAGATTAATAATTCAGACAGTAAAGGAAAGCCTTTGAAAATCCCTGAATGATTCAGCAGTTCTGACATGATATAGCCGTTGTCATACTGATCCATCCACCTTGGGTAGGACTCTGAAAAGAGAATGAAGTGACTATCCAATTCTCTCACAAGCCTCTCAAATTACAGTTTATGAACAACAAAACTCTGCAAATCAGAAGGTCACAAAAAAAGAAAAAGCAGCTCATGTTCATCAGTGGCTTGCACCACCAAGATTATGAGAAAAAGCAAATAAGACCATTATAAACACACTGTTAAAACTACAACACCTGACCTGCAGCTCAAGAAAATCCACTCCTTTGACTTACCCTGGCTCTAATCATAAGGTATGTTAAAGGTTTAAAAAATTCAGAAAATATTCATCATTAAAAAATCATTTTAAAAGAAATCAAGGTTTGCTAAACTGAGAGTGAACCTGAGAAATATATAAACACATTTCTTTGTATAAAGCAGCATTAGAATTTTTATGTCTCCTATAAGTAATATACATTTGCCTTATCCATCTAACTAAAATTAAAATATTTCAGTATAATCTTTCATAACGATAATGAACTTCCCCTCTTTCTCCTCATTTGAATTCTGGTCAATATTTAAGGTGACAGGTCATATAGATGGATACTATAGAAAAATGTAAGCTAATGAAATTAAGAAACCTTGTCTTTTTAAGAAAAAATATTTGAGATTTCTTTTGAGGAGCAAGGAGATCCTGCAGCAGGACTTTGCTTACCCAGCATTAAACAGAGGAGACATCTCTCACTAAAGTGGCTGTCCAGACTCCTTTGTAGTCACTTGAGATTATGAACCTCTGGAAAAGAGGGAAAGTAAACTTGATTTAGAGGTCCTTATGTAGATTCTTCAAAGGTTACCCAAGAGCACTGCCATAAGGATGACTTGATCCAATGTTTGGGGCTGTGAGTTTCCACAGACTGAAGAATAGGAACTGAAGATTCACATGTCATCTCACAAAGACTTTAGATGGCAGGACTCTTTCCTGACCTCTGCAGGGACACAACAGTCTTTATCTGGAGCATATATAAAAGGCTCAGAAAGGTAGGAAAAAGGATCAAATAGGTCCTTAAACCTAATGAGCTGCTGCTAGGCAGGCAGGTATTTAACTTGGGACATCTGTATTAGTAATGGTAACGGCCTTCCAAGGTCAGAAAGAAGACTGAAAACCACTTTTTACAAATCCTTTCTTAGAAAGTCCTTTGTAAAGCAGAACTAAAGTGTTCCTCTAGACAAAAGAAGAATTTAAGTACCAAGCCCATCCATTATAACAGCTCAAAAAGGCAATGAAAGTACAAGGGACTATGTTACACAAATCTTTTCTAAGCTAATAAATCCTTAACTCATATCAGCAGCTTCCACAGAACACTTCAATGGGACCAGAATAGAAAGCAAATGTTACCCCAGCAAAGGAGAAGCTCTTTGGTTCAGACGTTCAGAGTGTCTTTACAGTGCAGTTCTACCTAGAAATTCATGTGGGTATGGCAGTATTTCGAAATACTGAGAGGTCTCTTTCACAAAACACTGTCTATTCATCTCCCAGACATCCACTCTTGGCCAGCCTACACCCTTTCCTAGCAGGACTGTGAATCCCCATATCATGGAGACCCTGCTCTTCCTAGGCATTTCTACTTGCTGCTTCCCATATGCTTTGGTAGCTCAGCACTTTTTCTGCCACTAAACCGAAAAACAACTCCCCAGAGATAGGTGACATCTAATTATTTACATACATTTACAGACATTTCCACACAGGCTAACATAGAGAGGTGCAGAGGATATGCTGTTACATGATGGATGTGAAAGATCAAACACACTGTGTTTGTACACAATGCCTCCCTTTATTGCCACAAGACCACCCCTTTCCTCAGACTTAAAGTGATACAGACAAGTCATTGAGATGATGATACAGTCTTGTTATTACAACCTTCTAGAGAAAGAAAACCATGTTCTAGTCACTCCACTACTTTCATCAGGACTCATTGACCCAATCCTGCAGCTGAGAACAAAATTTATGTTTCAGAAAACCCACCACAAACTGTTGGAAGCACTGCAAGTATACCCGGCTCCAATGTGCCTGATTTTCTTCCAATAAGTTAATTATCTTCCTTCCACAAAAAAAGCAAGCAAGCAAGCATCCCTTGAGTTCCCAAAGGCAATTCTTTGAGAACAATGGACATTTGATAGACTTCTGTGCTCATTAACTATATAGTAAAGATGGAAAAAATTCCCATAAAGCCTGAAAAATATTTAGCAGTGACTGAAAGTCAGTAAAATCATGACTGTGACATAGCTATTATGTTATCCTGATAGCTCTCAGTATGTGAAGCTATTAGCTATCAAACATCTGAGCTCAAAAGTAGAGCCTCCAACTACAGATCATATATTACACATCTCTATGCAATACTAAAAAGAGTTCACACTCTGCTGTTGCTGTTGTCTCTGCAGGGATCCCTCTGCTTCTATGTCTAATTCTGCTTTTGCCCTGTGGATGTGACACAAGAAATGCCAAGCACAGATTTCAATGCCTAAACATATTATGTGGCATGGTAAGAGAAGTACCTCGTAATAGACTAGTTTGGAAGTATTGACCAAAAATTTGCTTCCCAATAATGAAAAGCTGTGACTCTGACCCTTCTACAGAAGCAAGGAGAGCAAACCATGGCTTTAGGCTCAATCAGTTGTATTTGGCTTAGCACCACTCCAGTGACTGAGCACATTTGCTACACTTTATGCCCTCGTAGCCTGTGTTCTCTATAGATTTTTTAACTTTGATTCACCTTGTGAAAAGCAACCCCTGCCCACTGCATCTTCACTTTTGCTTAACCGTGTCTATCCTTGACTCAGAATTCACATGTTGGAAAAACCAAGCTCAGTTCAGCGCCTGAAATAAAAATAAAACCTCCCTTCAAATGACACAAAGCTGCTTAAAAATGTTAATCTCCCTTATTTTTATGATGTGTTTAATATTAAATGTTCCCATATGGGTACAACATGGCAAACCATGTCCTTCCATTAAAATAGCCTGTTTACTTTAAAATCTGAAACTAGCTACAAATTCAAACCTTTTTTGTTTTTGTCCACCTGGAAAAAATTATTAAATTCTTAATTCTGCATTGAAATAGGAGCAAACACTAAAGAGTGTGAATTCTTAAGTTTCAATATCTCAATATTTTTAAATTGTTTTGCATGTAAGCTTTTAATTTAGATTTAATAAGATTCTAATTACATTTTTTTAAAAATACCAGTTGATTATTGAAGATATATTTCTGTAGGATTAACTTACACAGTTTAGACTTTAAAATATTGTTTTAAATAATAATTTAGTATTTTGTGATTTATACTACTATATTTAAATATAGTTAGTGTAAAATAATTACAGAATGATTGCAAGAAATGAAATTATTGAAGATTAACCATTTTTTGAGAGATGCACATCTCCTGTGTAATTATTCCATGTCATTAAGTGTCTTCAGAAATCTGTGGGCAATTAATGTAAGAAGAGTGTTTAGTTATAATTTAACATATTGTGCAATTAAAGCCAATCAAAAGTTTTGCCATTTTCCATATAGCTCAGAAACAGGAAGAAAATGCATTAGTCTGTTAAATGAAATGAGCTGTGCAGCTTCAGTTCTCAAGTCTGTCTCAGCTGCTTTTTTCCACTTCAGCAGTGCAAAAGAGCCAGAGACCCAGCAGTCTTGCTCTCCTCATGGTCTTTCCTCAGGGGAAATACTGGGTTATTCAAAGCAGGAATAATGGCTGCATGCCACCATCTCTTCTTCAGCTGGAGGGTGCAGTATCAATACCACATTCTCCTCTTGCTGCCAGATGTACTCTTCAGGGTCACAAGTAGCCAAGATTAATTTATAATAGCTTTACAGCAGCCTAAAGATCTATAAAGCAATTTTTGCCTCACTAATCTGGCACTGCCTACTATGGAGGATCTGGGCCTTTAAGCACAGTAAGGTCTTAATTAACTGTTGTCTTGGGCTAACTGTAGGCTTTAGACCTGGATTGAAAAGGCATTAAAGTCACCTGGAATCCGTTCCTCACCCTCACTGGAAGCAGTGCAGACCCTCAGCATTCCCCATGCTCCATGGAAACACGGCTGTTTTGGCAGGCAAACATCTCCTGGAATAGCTATTACAATAGATATTATGGAAGGACTGCACTAGCAGAGAGGTTAATGAGATAACCTTTTTCTTCTTTTTCACCAATTTATATTTACGTTCTCATAAATAATACTTTTCCCACTCACTATTGTCATGGCATTTCTCACTTGCATATCCCCCAAATATTATTTTGAAACATTCCCTTTAGGAGTTTAAAGGTAGAAACTGTCTTTTGGTCTGTTCAGATTAAGTCACACATTTTGATTTTTAAATTTATGTCTAGAACATGATCTACATCCAAAGGCACACCCAGCATCCAAGAGTCACAGTGCATGGGAAGAACCAAAAATGATAACATATGCTTGTGATTAAAACTGCCCCAAAAAGACCATCATTGCAGAACAGCAGCAGAAGAATGACTTCCCTTAAATGCTTCTAAATATTTTGGAGTCACCTTCTATATCACCTTCCTTTAGTGCTGGTTCACAAGAGAAATTGAATGTTTGAGGTCTTTATTTGACTTACTATCACTTCATGTCAAAAGTTAAACTCACAAAACTCCTGTATGTGACAAGAAAGCCAAACACATGTCCCTCTGCACACCATCAGGAACCTCCAAGGAGCTGGAAGACTTCTGGTGATCCACATCATCATAGGCTCAGTAACTGCTTGAGACCGCACTGATGATGGAGCTGCGTTCCCCTGCCATGAATCACTCTTCAAATAATTAAAACCATTATTCAAGTCAGTGCAAAACAAAGAATAAAAGCCTGGAACCTCTGGTTTTGATGCTTGATCAAAGCCCTTGCTTCTTGTGCAATGTGGTGGCACTAGCCTGCCGGGCTGCTGAAGGCAGCTATCAACCACTGCGAATATACCAACAGTCCAGTGCAGGTTGGCAATGGTAACAATCATCCACAAAACAGAGGTTTTTTTTTGGAGCTGAAATATGATTGATGTCATTGTTTTCTAGGCTTTTGAAAATTAATGAAGACTAAGCTAATCAGCCTGCTCTGTCTTTATATTTATTGAAGAGAAATGTGTCCAGTTGTGAAAAGATTAATGTGACTGTGGGCATGTTGCTCAATGGAGTAAGGGACTGAGTGACAACAGGCATGAAAAAACAGAGGTTCTCCAGTACTTTTTTTTCTCCTCATTTTTCACTAGGCAGATGTGTCCCAGGCATTGCAGCCCCTGAAGGCTACCAGCAGAGTCTGTGGGAATGACGTGGAATCTGCAGCAGAGGCAGGAAGGATCAGGGACAACTTCAGCAAACTGAGCACATGCAACCCATGGGAGCAGATCAGCTGCATTGAAGGGTGCTGAGGGAGCTGTCTGACATCATTCTAGAAAGAGATGTCATCTTTGAAAGGTCACTGCACTCTGGGGAAGCTCCTGGTGACAGAAAAAAGGTCAGCATCACACCCATCTTCAGAAGGGCAAGTAGGGTGACTCAAGTCAGCCTCACCACAATCCCTGAGCACATTATGGAGCAAATCCTCTGGGAAGCTATTGCTGATCACATGAAAAGCAAGAAGGTGAAGGGGATCTAGCAAGGGCAAATCATGCCCAACCAATCCCACCAATTTTCTTGATGAACTGACGAGCTGCACGGACAGCGGAAGAACAAAGGATGTTGTACATCTTGACTTCAGCAAGGCTGATACTGTTCAGTAACTGAAGACACTCAAACTCTATGCAGGTAATACCAGACAGTATGCAGAAGCACAGGCTGCAGTTCAGAGGGAGCTGGACAAGCTGAAGAAATTGCACTGATAGGAACCTCATAAGGACTAAGACAAATACAAAGTCCTGTATCTGTGAGAGAATAGCTCCAGGCAGCAATAAGGGCTGGGACTCAAGCATCTGGAAAAGCTTGGCAGTAAAGGACTGGGGCATCCATCCTGATGGACAATATGCTGAATGCAAATTGGCAGTGTCCCTTTGCAGTGAAGAAAGCCAACTGAACAGTATTGGCAAGAATTAATACGGTTCCTGCAAGTCAAAATATCTGCCTCTATTTGCCCTTGTGAGACTGCATCTGGAATGGGGCACCCAGTTTTAGGCTGCTCAGTACCACAAAGACATGGACACGCTGGGGTGAGCCCAGTGGAGGGCCAGAAGGATGAGCAGGACAACAATGCCCAGGATGCACAAGAAGAGGCTGCCTGAACTGGATTTGTTCCGTTTTCAGAACAGAAGGCCGGGGTGGACCTTATTGTTGCCTGTAACTAGCTCAGGAAAGGGAATAAGAAAGATAAAGGCAGTTTCCCCTCAGAGGTGTACAGGCACAAAATAAGATGTAAGAGAAGCCACTTGGACCTCAGTTGAATCAGAAATTCTGACCATATAAAAGGAGAAACTTTTTACCACAGGCTGATCAAACACTGGAATAGGTTTCCCAGGAGATTTTCACAAACCAGGCTGGACAAGACCTGAGCGACTGGCCTGGTTTTGAGCCAAGAACAGGATTAGATGAACTCTAGAGTTTGCTTCTAACTTGCACTATTCTGTGGTTCTGTTTTAGGAAGGCAGGCACAGATGCATTTGCTCCCTAGGGATGCCCATTTTTTCTCATTGAATATAAATGGAGATGAAGCTGACTAGGTTAGGTGTACAATATCCATATTTAGATGGGATCACTTACAAGAGAGAAATATCACTTCTAGAACAGAAAACTTCAGTAAAATAGAGCCACTGTAGAACATTACTGTTTAGTAAAGTACATACTGCTAGATACAGTTATCATTGAAAAAGTTTCTAGTCAAAGGCTTCCAGGCTTTAACTCTTATTTACACTCAAGGTAGGAGAATTCAGTGGTGGCATGGGCTTACAAAACTAGAAATGCATTTGAAAATAGAATAGGTTATTATATACTTTATATGTATGTATAAAATCCACAATATAGAGAAAAATACATCCTTATTTGTGGGTTTCAAACATTTTGAGTAATATATAACAATTTTCTATACAGTTCTAAGAGTCACCCTTAAAAACCAGGGATTCTGTCACAAACATTTATATCACAATTTATATAAGAAAGGATCATATTGGATCCAGGACACTTTAAGTTAGAAAATCTTGATTATGAAAGTTTCTTTCCTCACTTTTTCCCCAGAGTATAATTTTACTGCTTTTTAGATCTGTTGTACATTAGTATCTCTTTCTCCAAAATATCCCACAGTGAGGCTGACTGGGAAAGGGCTGTGGGAGAGATTCAGTCTGCATGATTAAAGCAGACTATTAAGGTGTGCATTTTACTTTACTAGGTAAATTGCATTATGTTTTTTAATTTAAATGTATATTCAGGTTTGATTTGGGGAAGAAAGAATTTTTGTCTACCAACACTACACCTTAGACTTGAAGACCTATATTGTCTTCTACTGGTATCCATCACTTTCCATTGACTGTAGATAATTTCCTGAAGAACTTTTTTCATTATTTAGGCATTTCAGCTGTGTGTTTAAAGTGAGGTAGTGTAAAGTGAGTCCTACAAGGTCATGTGACAGTGTACTGTGATTTTCTGTTATGGAGTTGTGCAATGGGGCCATGTTATTGGATTTCCCTTGTTGATATTTTTAAAAGGAACATCAGATAGGATGATGGCTCAGACTCTTGACATATTTGGTGACCTTATTCCTACTTGATAGATGCAAATTCCAAAGAATTACTCTTACCTATGGTACCCTTCTCTGAAGCACAAAGCATTTCTTATATGTTTTCTGGGAACAAAATCGGGAAAAAAACTCCCAAGCTTATCCACGGAGAAGATATTAATACTAGTTCATTTATGAGCAGCAAAAGGCAACAGGGTATGGCACTTAATTATCTGAACATCTGATTTCTACAATAACTACACCTCAAAACTGAGAAATTGAGCACCTACTTTAAAACTGTGTTTATTTATTCATCAAATGAGTCTGGGTTTGGATAAGAATGACCCACGTGTATGTCTGTACTACATTACCTGTAAATGGTAATACTTATATGGAAAATGGAATACTTTTGAGACTTTCAAAAGATGTGCTATATTTTGCTTTGAATATCTAATTTGGCCTATTTCCCAGACCACTAAAAGCTTTCTAGGTTTGGGTAGCATTTTCTCCATGATGTCTCTCTGCATTTCCTGATACTAGATGGTATGTGGAATTGAAGCTTCAATAAAGCTACAAATCACTTGCAATGTATTTACCCCTCATTCGCCCCAAATAATTTAGTATTCTAAATATAACTTAGATAGAAAGAGCTTCTTACAGTACGTCCAGGGTAGTTTTGCAGACCTTGCATCTTGCCCTGTGATTTTTAACTACCAGTTTTTAACTGGTAGCATTTTGTAAGTGAAGTTTAGTTAGTTCAGAGGAAACTTGGGGCAGGCATGTAAGGAGCTGGCACAAAAATGATACCACAGTTTTGTATTTTTCAATAAAAAAACTGGATTGAAATAAATAAATGCCTTTGGGTGCAGCAAATCAGCACAGCACTACTGCAATCAGCTTTATCAGCAGCTGGGTCTCTGGCATGGGTAGAGCTTTCTTGTTCAATTAATAGCATTTCTCCTTGTCAGCATCTCCCTCTCAGGCAGTCATTCTCAAGAGCTCTGATTATGGCTGCTTAAATATTTTGTGACTAGAGAAGTAGATTAATAATGATAGGCCACACAGCAATATTTCTTTCATGTCTTTTTTTTTTTTTTTGCAAGGAACAGGTGGACCCAGATCCCAGCCCCATATTTCATCAACTTTGTCATTTCAAGTAGAAAAAAGGCAACTTTTAATCAAACATCAGTATTATGCAGGTTGGAAAATAGCAAAGCCCTTCTAGTGGGCTATTTGTAAATACTGGAATAGATTTGCTGTAGGAATTACAGCTCTTTAGTAGACATGCACAATAATAGGAAAGATAAACTCCTCAGGAGCAACAGATCTATACTGTAATCTACCTCTTGACAGGATAATGAACAAGGTGATATCTTAGACCTGTCCAGACTTATTTTCCCCATTCATTAATACTACTAATTATGTTTCAGTGTATGTGAATACTACATTTTTTCCCAATGTGCCACGTCAAAACGTTTGTTCAATTTAGATCTCCTTCTCTGACTTTGCAGTATCACATTTATTCCTTATCTGGGGTTGGTTTTTATGCAAATCCATGATCATTACTCTATAGCATCTCTTCTAAAATTTCTAAATACCATAAATTTATTAATTTCAAACAGTCCAAATTGTTGTTCTCATTTAACCAGAATTAAAGATACATTACAAAACACCAAGTTATCAGATGTCAGAGTACAACCCAGAGTGATGTTCATAGCTAGCTGTGTATTTGTCACAGATACTGTACCAGTGAATAGTGAATGATTTAGCCTCCCTCTGGGGGATTATATGCAGGAATCACTACACAATTCTGGATATATTAATACCAGAAAAAGGCAGCAGAAAGATGGGCATGCAGGGGAAAAAAAAAAAGAGCCATAAAAATAATTGAAGGAGGATTTGATTTATGAAGAGACATTAAAGGAATGATGTTTGATTGTCTGCACAATGTCCAAAAGCCATATGTTAAATATTTCAAGTATCTGAAGAGGGTAAATAGCAAGCAAGGCAATAATCAACTAGGCTAGAACAAAAAGGTATAACTAAATATACAGAAAATAAATATATTAGGGGAAATTTTAACAAGGATCTTTGTAAATTACAGATAAGTATCGGAAGACAAGCAGCAGGAGTCTCATTTTTCCTCGTAACATAGAGGAGTAAACTGGACAAATCACTGAAAAAATTAAATATCTATTTGGAGCTGGCTGGCAAAAGAGCTTGACAGCTATTATTGTTTGATAATATCTTCCTTTGTGATATTTACACATTAAAATGCAAAAGACAAGTGGTCACTCAATTAACTGAAATAGCCATTTACCTCAATTAACTCTAGTTTTCTAAAATGTTAAAGTAAACAAAATAACACCCTTATGCAAACTATACTCATAAACATTTCCTGAAGATATTTTCTGTCACATATTTTTCAACACAAAACCAATAACACTGCACATTCAAAACAAACCAACAAAAAACAAACCAACAAAAAAAATTGCTCCTACACAAGTGTTTAGTACACAAAGTTGGAACTACTAACAGAAACACAGCATCTTCTGCATTTGTAATCCAGAATTTAGGGAATCTTCTTTTCCTCTGCAGCTTCAGAAATATTCTTTTGTACTTCTCCTTTGCTACTCAGCCCGGCTGTTGTAAGAAGAAAAGTTTGTTCCTTGTCAAAAGGCTGGAATTCCCATTTATTTGCAAAAGAGGAACTTGATATTCCCACTCCACTTACTCAAAGCTATATCATTATTTACTAATTCCTCTTAGTCCTGCTTCCATGTTTTAAAGATGGATTAGAAGGTGCAAAAGATAAAAATGTACTCTAGATGAACTCCAGGGAAAATTTGCCTCAAAAAAAAAAATCTGCTTTGGAAATAATTATACTCAAGCTCAGCCAAATAAAGGACATTAGAAACGGAATGGGTTGGAAGAAACAGTTTGGGTTGGAAGGGACTTTTGAAGGTCATCTAGTTCCAACTCTCTGCAATAAACCAGGGCATCATTTACTAGAACCAGCTTGCTCAGAGCCCCATCCAGCCTGGCCCTAAATATTTTCAGGGACAGAGCAAGTACCATTTCTCTGGGCAACTTGTTCCAGTGCATCACTACTCTCACTATAAAAAATATTCTCCTTTTATCCAGCCCAAATTAACCCTCAGCCAATTTAAAACAATTCCCCCTTGTGCTATGACCACAGGCCTTTGTAAAAAGTCCCTCTCCAGCTCTTTTGTAGACCCCCTTTAGGTGCTGGAAGGGGCTATAAGGTCTCCCCAGAGAGAGAGGAGGTGAAAGATGCTACAGAAGTCCTTAGGGGGATTTCATACTAGTCAATCAGCTACTCAGGAACACTGGAAAGGAGATTATACCAAGAGCTGTCTCATTTGAGAAAATAAAGTCCAGTAGCAAACAAGTGCCTCTACAGGTTGGAGCCAGGGTCCAGAGCCAAAAGAGGGTACAAGTCAAAGGAACTTTGCTGACATGCTGGTACAACCTAGAGTGCATTCTCACAGCTTCAGCTAAGGGGTACAGACACCAAAATGCAGAATGCTTGTAAGAGTACCTAATATAAAAAGGGAAACCACTTTTTCCAAAAAACAATTTGAGCATAGGTTGAGAATTGTTTCCTCAGTTTTACTAAGATTACAGCTGCCAACATTCTCCATTCAAAGCATTTCTTTCAAAGCAGAAGTTTTTAGAAATTATTTTTTAGCTTTTTTTTTCTTACTTTCCAGGCCATCCCAGAAGGAATAAATCTAGAAAGTAAAAGCAGGAAAAGAGAGAAGAAAAGGAAGAAGAAAGATGTGAGTAAGAAAACAAAAGGTGATCACAGAAAATATATTTCAAAATATCAGAAAAAGCTAAAAAAATATGTGGAGAAGTCTCATCAGGATCCAATGAGAGTCTTTCAGCTTACTATCTCATCTCCTGGTGAAACTACTCACAGAAATCTACCAAAAACTTCAGCAGAGCAATTAGTCAATAAAGGAGCAAACAGGTGGAAATCCACGACTAAGGAAGAAAATCCATCCTTGCCAAGCTGGCATCACAGCCATGACCTGCTGGCTCCAGTTCTCTGCAAGGTTTAATGCCCACATTCTTAAGAGCAGTTTGTGCATTTAATAGGGGTCAGTGGAAATGAAGGACCTACGTAACGGTTAGTCACCTAAATATCTTTGCAGATCCTGGTGTTATTTCAGCAAAGGGCACAATAGGGCACTATTTGTCATGGAAATTGAGATTTGCCACATTACCAGTGATAGAAATTGCTAAAGAAGGTCCCAAGCTCAGCAGCTTTATTTGGAAATGACTATGTGTACAGCAGAAGCTTCTTTTCTGAGCAAATGTGCACATTTACACTTGGTTCCCAGGGAAACAATTACAAGAACATTGAAATATGGAAAGATTTTTGCTGTATCAGGTGTTTTCATAATAAAAAGTTTGTCCATAAACATGGTCCTCCAAAAAGAAAAAAAATAAATAAATAAAGGAAGTGTGACTCAAGGAAAAAAGCATCCAAGGCAGAACAGAAAGTAAGCTGACAACGCTGTGAACCCAAAACAGCCCCCAAAGATGTGTCTGCCAGCAGAGCCAGCCGCGGCGTCAGCCAAAGAACTCAGCCACGAAGCCAGACACGGCTGCTGGAAAAACACATTCCAGGTCCTGCACACTGCTGCCAAGTCCACCCCATGATTGTAGCCACGGACTTTGGAGAACCCAGAGGAAGAAGGTGAAAAGGAATAGGATCAACATTGCCTACAGAGAGAAGAGGCAGTGCCAAGGAAACACAAAAATTACTGGTTAGTCCAATTTTACTTTGTTCTTGCCCTACTTTAATGGAGAGTTGAGCTACGGTTTTTCAAAGTTTAAAGGAGACTTTGTCATTTTTGGCAACAAATCTTGCTTTCATAGCAAACATGATAATAGCCTTACATTACGTGGACTTATGGCCCAATGGATTCCAAAGTGTTTTACAAACTTCAGCTGATACATGGCCAGTGTATACAGGGACCTCCTCATCCACCACTGAAATGTGCTCAGCCTCCAAGAGAACCTGTCACAAATACTTAGCAAAGCACAGAAGCTCTTTAGAGGATTTTAGGCCAGGACATGGTGGATGCTTTGTGCTACTGAATCTGAATGGGAGGGCAGAACATAATGTGATGTTTTCTTTCATAAGCACTGATGTATTTTAACTCTCTCCCCCCCAAAAAAAAACCAAAACTAAACAAAAAACAAACAAAACAAAACAAAACAAAATAACCCAAACCATTTTACAAGCAGAACAGTTTTTCAGGCCCAGTGTCTACCTGCCAACATGGACATTCATCTTAGCCACAAGTTAATTTTTTTTTCCCTAATTATAGAACAAAATGATAATTTTTACTCTAATATCTCTCTTAAGCATGTAAATCTTGTGGCTTTTCCAAAGTCGAGAGAACATCAAATTATTTAATCCTTTAAAAAACCTTTATATAGCTAAGCAGATTTGTACAACATCTAGAAAGTTTGATGGATTTTGAAATGTGACAAAATATCTAATGCAGATTTTCAGACACAGCAACAACAGAATCACAGATATTCTAAACAAAATAAAACTAAACATATTTTTAAATTTTACCTCCAAGACAGGGATATAGGCACATATTTCCCTTCAAGGGATGTTAGGGGAAAAATATTTCTAATTCTAGTTGTTTTCAACTTTCTTTTTCCTCTCTCTTAAAGTATTTTCTCTGGTAGCAGGGCTGATTTTTACAGCTGTCATTCATGTTGCATCCAAATGTGGCCCATCCAGTGCCACCATGGAATAATGTCAGGATAATCATTGTAAGAATGTCAAAATCTGTTGGTTTTTTTTTTATTTTTAGCTTTTGAAAACAGATGGTACAATCCAAATGTAAAATATTTCTGGTCATGTGTGAGAAAGAAATATTAACTGTCACTGACTGAAAATTTCATCCTAATACTGAGCAGATGGTCCCACCCCTTTCAGTTCACCTGAATGTGTCACACAGTCCAATATTGTGCATCCAAGTACAGACTCAAGCCTTCTTCATATAGTAGATGTACTATCACTTCACAAGGACTAGGTAGGAAATCTGGAACAGTCTAGAAGAGGTGATAAAAATATGACAAAATTGACTACATTTGCCTCAGGAAACTTCTACAAATCAGGTGCATGCTAGCCTTGGGAAACTGCTTGCAGAAGCTCACAAACATTATAAGACCTGAAATAAAACTATTTATTATACCTCTTAACTATGTCATTATACATCTAGCAAAACCAAGCAGATGTAAAAGTCAAGCCTGTCAGTCTCAAGCTGGGATGTACCTCAATGCTCCTATTTTCCTAAAAAAGCTTCCCATAACCAAAACAGTGAGGAGGATGTGCACGATCTGGATCCCACGGTCTGACTTCACAGGTCTTTAGCTCACACCCAGTTATTCGTGTGCTGGGCTCAGCAGGTTGAGCTTGACTGACTCCTGTGAGTGCAGCACACCAATCAGGCACTGGGGCCCTGGCTTGATTTGCAGATATCCAGAGATGGAGACCCCAACAATCCCCACAGTGGTATTTTCCAGAGGTTAGTCTTTTCCCCTTTAAAACCTTGTTTAAACTTTGTCTCATTTCCAATATGACTTTGTCTGGCTTCAGTTTCAAGATACTGGTTTTCATTATTCCTAGGGCAAATAAACCTGTTCAAAATCATACACACAGATATACAGCCCTGACACTCCTGTCCTGTTTTCTCTACACCTCTCAAAGATCTTAGCAGATGGCAAAGATAGACTAACTCATGTGTTAAAAAGGGGAAAGCCCAGTTAGGGAAAATATTGCACTCAAAACATATTATTTGTTTTTCGGGTCTATTTTTCAAGAACACAATAGCACCCACAAAGACACGTAACATTTTGAGACGACAGTCTTCTGATGAATTTCTCAGCACCAGCTCCTTGCTGGAGAGCTGTCTTCACAGAACCCCCCCCCCACCACAGCAGCTAGCGGTGAAAATATTTTTCCTGCTCCAATTTTTCTTGATGGAGGATCCAAATTTATTCCTTAGTTTGCCACATTTCAAAGGGAATTGAACAATGCCAATCTCTTCCAGTGCTTCTTTGGTGGACTGCTGCTCTTAGCTGAGGTGGCTGCAGAAAATCACACCAGCATTTTAATGAGGAAATCAGAGAAGTTAAAAGACTTTTCCATTGGTGTTTAAATCTCACACAAACACCAGGCTGCAGCTGTAGCCTTTGCAGCTTATGGATAAATGTATTATTTTAGAACATGGCCAAGACCTCCTTCTAGGAGGTCCTGCAGGAGTGGAGCCAACAAGTGATTATGAAAGGCAGCCTAAAGAACATTTGACACTGTTTTCTGCCTACGCTTAACAAGCACCTCGTAGTTTGGGCTGCAGTTTGCACGATTTTGGCTTTCAGAAAATATGAAACACCTTGGTAGATGGATTTTACGTCTTGGAGATTCCATCTGAGGCACTGAACCCACCCAGTTTTATTACTTTCAAAAGGTTGGGAAAAGCTTCAAAGTTGCATCTGACAACTTCATGAACTTATTCTAAAAAAATATCTGGAACTTTGGCATCCATGCACTTTTTTAACAAATAAACACATACAAAAAAGGATCTACACTTCAAATAAATCTCGCTAGACTTATGTTCTTAAGCTAAAATCAATGAATTTGTTCATTATTATGTATTTCATTTCCTTTGAATAAACAAGCCTTTGTTTACTACCTTTTGTAATATGACTCAGTATGTCACTCAGCCCTAGCCTGCCTTGTATCCAGTGACTGGGATGGGAGAACCAGCTCGCAACTGGGAACATTTGAGTGAAATAAAAGCAAAGAGCAGAAGCTGCAGTCTGGGCAGAGCTACAAAGGTGAAGAGAAGGGCATCATCCATTCTGGGAGAGAAGCTGGAACCGCTCTTAGGAACAAACTTCTGAGGATGGCATATGGATTGCCCCCTTGTCCATATATTTTCTCATTATTTTAATAAGACACCCAGGGCTTGGCCCACAAAGGGATTCAGGTAAATGATAACTATCTTACATAGTGCATGGCCATTAGTATCAATTCCACAGCACTGAACAGCCACTGGTGCTCCCTATACTCTTCACAGGGTTATCAGGCAGGTGAAGATTGGATTGAGAATGGGGACCATACTAGAAAACCAACAGAAAATGCTACAGGGAAATGTCTTCTACCCTGTCCATTTGGGATTTCAATTTTGGGTAAAATAGTGCAGAGCCTTAAAGGACTTGATTAGAACTCAGCTCTGGTCTTCTCCCAAGTAACATTCACTTACTCAGATACAGAGACACCAAGTTACATGAAATGTGCACTTATTTCTACAGACCAGTCCAGCATCAAAAGGAAGATTGGTAACTGCCTCTTACAATGTTAAATTGGTCAATATCCTTCTTGAGAGTTCTTCTGAGAGAAGAGCTGACCTAGGTTTCCCACTCTTTAGCAGAGAAAAACAGCGTATTCTTGGAGTGGTGCTGACTGCTGGCTTATTTGTCTTGACCACACTGGTTTGTGCTGAGGTGTCCATCAAAGGAGCACCACAAATCTGAGGATGCCCAAGTGATGGAGGAGTGTACCCTGATAAGAAAGGCAGGAAGGTTGCTAATTTTGACCACTGGAACTGTATGTGCTCTGCTGACATGCTGTCTTATGAACTACTTTTAAATATATTATAATTGTTTGCAAAGGTGTTTTCTGCAGCATTGCCTGCTTCTCATGACTTTAGCCCAGAGGGACTAAATTGAAGGAATAGGAAGGAAACAAAAGCCATTTGCAGCATTTGACCTCGGTATCTCAGAAAAGCACATGTTCATCCACAGCATGAGATCAATAGAAGTATGGGGGCAAGGGGCAAAAGAGAAAGAGCAAGCAGAGGAAGGCAATACAAAGTAGGAAGAAAGGGGAAAAAGTGAACAAATGACAAAAGGATCATGACAAATTTCCACATAAGGTTGGAGTCACAAATGAGAAAAGAAGAAATTAGAAGCTCCAAATGAGAAAAGAAGAAATCAGAAGCTCCCTTTGAGACTGTAAGGAAGAGGAAGTCTGGACAAGCAATCTAATATATGAGTGGAAAGGCTGGACTTGGGCAGACCTTCAGCATTTAATTAGGAATGGAGAAGGCTGACTCTGTCCAAGAAGGAGCTCAACGGCTAAAAAAAGGAATGGAGGACAACATATACCAAGGAATTGTGTAGGGTTACTAGCCCTCTGTTCAGAGATTTGAGCCTGGCAGCTCAGACATCGAGTGACTGAAACACTTCAAAGAGATGCACAAGAGACCAGGACCACTGGAAGGACAATTACTAAGCAGAACTCCAGATCAAGAAAAGTCAGCAAGCCAGACAATGATGTGAGGAAAGAACTCAACCTCGCCCACACATTAAAGAAAGCAGTAACATCACATTTTGTTGGGCCAGTCAGCTTTCCAGCATTCCAACACTTCTTGTCCTCTGGAATCTGGTATCAGAAAATATGACTAATTCAAGAATTTCAGGTAGGCACCAGTTGCAGTTGGCACTGCAGTATTTTCAAAAATATGCATTACTATTGTGCACTAAAAGTGCACAAAGTCTCAACACAGTTGCTATGCTAACCTTCAAAATTAATTGTTATAAAACTGCCTGCAAGAACCAGATAGTGATTTCCACTGTCTACTCCAAAGTCTGCGTTTTTCTGGGCCTAGCTTAGTTATTCCAGATAGCCTAGGAACAGGTCAGCTCTAGACTGTTTTAAAGCCTCATTCTTGAATTCACATACAAGATTCAGCAATTTTTCACCAAGTTACTTGAGCTTCCACCCTTCTACTCTGCTACCCCTGTATGTGTAACTAAACATACTATAGCTGAAAATAAACCAAAAAAATGATTGGTGGTGGTGAACATATAAGTAACTGAGCATGTGTTGCAATATAAGGTGATTTATATAGGAAGCAAGTTAGAACAAGTATGCTTGAAGGTTCTCAGTTGGGGTGCTAAGACAGTTATTTATTACACACTTCACAATTAGTTGCTAGCTTACCTTGTTCTCTCATCCTTATTTACTTTTCCTACTTGATGTGGAATGTCAGGACAGGTACTCTTTTCAAGTCTGGAGAGGAGGGTGAAAGTGTTTCTTTAACATGCTCTGTCCTTTTTGTTCATGTATGCAATGCTTAAAGCAGAATTGTAATGGAAATTACGGTTAAAATATTTTCTAGAGGAAAAGGTCAGCCTAAGCAAGAAAGAAGGATGATCTCATACTTCTGACAGCTCAGATACAAGCAAACCTTAGCACCAATAAGTTATGTCATCTGTTAAATTCACATAAGCAGAATGCCTCTGTAGATTTTGCACTGTTATGACAAGGCTGTAGAGAGCAGGGGAAAATATTCCATATGAAATAGCTGTTCTATACAGGGTTACTTGTATCTATTTTATCTTTAAAGAAATCAACTGAGAGTTAAGGCCAGCATGGTTTTCTGTTCTGTCTTCAGAGACCTAAGCTGTGCCACATTAAAAAACATAGAAAGAATAAATTTATATTTGGCCAGAATAACACTGAAAGCCATACCTTAGTATCTTACTCACTGAGATACCATCCATCCTGACCTTGGCTGTAGCTTCATATTTTACACACTATTACTGTCATAGTAACAGACAGAGCCAACAATAATTTGCTTATACAATTTACAATACATTGTCTCCCAGCCACACTGAGGTCTCTTTAACCATCAGCAGATGTGATGCTCGTATTAGCTATATTTGAACAAAGCAGAATCTATCCAGCCCTATAGTCCCTATGGCTGGTTGGCTGTGTTTTGAGCTGAGTGCACAGCTAATTTGGTGTTCATATCACTGGAAGTAATTACAGCACAGCGAAGAGGTCCAGAAGTTTTAGCCCACAACCTGCTGACTAAATTTCTTGTGTTTCTCCCCTTGCTGGCATCTGAGTTTTAGGAGTCCATACTCAGAAAGATTTTGGAAATTAATACTATATATGTTCTGTGATGTTCAGTTCTTAGAGTTCTTTCTAAGTGAATAACATCTAAAATTTCTTTCACCATAACCTTAAATTATTAAATGTCACTTATTAAATTCACAGTATTCATGCTTCATAATCAAGCCACAAAATCTTGTACAAAAATCTATATATTCACATTAATATTCCTGAAAAACAAACTAATACAAAGAAGAAAACCATCATCACTTCTGTCCCACATGAAAGACAGAAAGGCTGTGGTATGCATTAATGTATAGATATGGACCTACTTCTATAAGCAAAGGCACTAAAGAAAGAAAAAAGCAGACTCTCCCCAAAAAAGGCAAGTCTTTTATTCTAACTTTGGGCTCCTGATACAAATACAACATAAATATATCTAGCACAACAGTGCAATAAAGAATGTTGCTATAATTACATTTTTTTCTGGGTATAAAGTCATTCTGACTGATGAAAATAGGTTGAGCCTAACACTTGGTTAGGATCACCACATAACTTAACCTAGCAGTCCCTGAACTCAAAATCATTTGGACAGAAAATCTGTGTGGCTTCAAGGATCAGTAAGCTGAGAGCTAAGACTACTATTTTTAATAGTCAAAGTAGACAAATAATTGCCTTCCCAGAAGGTTCCCCAGAAAACTTTTGCTTCCCATTAAAAGAATATGAAGGAAAGAGAAACTGTTCAGAAAGATGCAATATATTTTACCTTTTTTTGTTAATTTTTGCTCTTTTGCTTTTCAGAGTAAGACAAGGAACAAGGCCTGAAATTGATGGGGTTGACTTAAGCAGTCTGTATACTCCTCTGCTTAGTTACCCCTTCTTCTATCAATATTTCCTTGCACATTTTACCCAGCATACAGCCTTTTCTTTTTTAATACCTTTATCCCATCATTTATTTCCCTTTCTGTTATCCATAATACCCTTCTTTGACATCTGGTTATTAAACCTACCATTCCAGCACAATGTAAAACATGGAGTTTATAAAGCTTGTTGCTCATTTTGATAGTGTGGCTCCACAATGCAAAGATTTTGCTTTTAAGCCTGACATATCCAGTCTGCAAGGGATTCATACAGCTGTAGAGATGTTCTTATGCCTGCAAGAAAATGAGAAATTTAGGTTCAGAATTTCCCCTTCTTCTTGCTGCCTCTACAGGAGATAGCATTTCTCTAAGCTGATCCCCAGCTGCTTTATTGGACCCTCGAGTCCATTGCCAGATAATACATAACCCCAAAAAGTCTTAAGTTTGCTGGAAGTTCCTGAAGGGTCTGGATGTAGGAATAGTGCAACTCAGAAAAAGGCAGCTTTATACTTCCTCCCCTGGGTGTCCTTTTTGCTCTTTGGACATAATAGAGCATCCGGACTTCATATTTCACTTCTTTCTCCCTGCTTCCCTTTCTGGAATCCCAATGCACATCAGGCCTCATGTCTGAAAATCTAGGTGAATTTGCTATAAAGTTAGATGTTGGTCTAATTACTGCAGACTGGATGTTTAATCCTTCTGCTGCTTCTCTCTGAAGAATCACAATGCCTGAACTGACAAGCACTGGCAACGTTTCTCTAGGATCTTTTGTTCTTACATAATAATATTCATCTTAGTTAAAATTATTATGAAATGAAGGACCTTATTCCTTTTCCTAAGATGGTTTTGTTTAGTTCCAATATGTCTCCAAATTTTCTGAACTTCAGGGTAGTAATTGTCATCGAAACAGATAATTCTGTTCTTATACAGCTCTTCATTGTTCTTCCCAGCTGCCTGTAAAAAATTATTGCTGAGTTTGATAATTCTGGAAACAGAAAACAACGTTTCTTGAGGGGGTTTGTGCTTCTGCCCTTTAATATCTTTACATAAGACTATCAAAATGCAAGGATTGTATAAGTGACAGAGACAACATTCCTACATTTTAGTTATTTTCTGTGTTTTTAGGAATGTCATAAATCCTGTCATTGCTTCTCCTTTGAGCGGTTTTCTAAATCACCACATTTTACTCTTTGGAGCCTGTTCTGTTTTACCAGGAAAAATGAGATGTGTGTTCCCTGCACAAGGTTAATCGATAAAATCTTTACAGTCTCTTCTCATCTGGCCAGCCTCACTTTAATTTCAGTAACAGTGCTGTCAACTCACTCAGAGAGGCAGTTTAAGCTTTCTGAAGCCTTTGTACTTCATTTCCCCATTCTTTTACTCGTTATTGCCAACCGCTTTTGAATGTATTATCCAAGTTTCTCATGGTCAATGGTTTTCACAAAATCCAAGCTCTTCAAGTCATGTTTCCTCATGAAAACCTCCATTTTTAAGAGTATCTGTTAACCCTCAAAGGTGTGGAAGATTACTTGGAAAACAGGTTGCAATGTATGGGAAATACTGAAAAAACAGGGTACAAATAGCTTCAAATGCATACTGCTTCTAAAAGTTCTTCTTTTCTTAATCTTGTGATTTTTGAAGCCTGATTCATGATTTTCAAGTGCCTGAGACTGGCAGTGATAGTCATTCCCAAAAGTAGGGCAAATTTTCTTTTTGGCCAGCTGAGTACCTCAGGACAGTTCTGGACAAGAGTCACTCTGTACCTCCCCATTTAAGCCACTTTCCCCAGCAGTTGCTTAGTGCCATACCTCGCCTTCCTTTCTGATGGAAAAGACTCTTGCCAGTGTTCCAGGTCCTTTTACATCAATTTTTTCACCATCTAAGTGCTGAAATGGATAAAGTGCGACAGGCAACGTTTATTTTAAAGACATATTTTCCAACATCAGTCACATTTACACATGCATCTCTGCAGCACAGTCACAGAGACACGTCAGAAGACTGGGTGATCAGACACAAGAGCAGCAATAAATGCTCACGGACAGCCAGGATTGGTTTCTGCCAGACTGTTTGGTGTTTGTGCCAAATACCTCACCACAGCCAGAGATTTGATGAAGCTGAATGTTTTGGAGAATATTGTGGAAAGCTGCCAACATCACCCTTTTTATTTTTAATTTAATTTTTAAAAAGCATGAAATATTATATTTAATTTTATGATTCTGAGGAAAGTAAGCTATTTATTCAGGATAAGCTTTATGACTGAAATAGATTTTTTTAATTGGCAATTCCACTGTACTTTATTTCTTCAGATCCATCTGTCTGAAAAAATAAAGGGAACAGAATCTGAAATGGTGCACAGAACTTCAGCAAGGTACAATTTAAAATTTGTAATATTTATGTACTAAAAATATCTATTCTTTTTCCAGTTCTATCATTGAAATATTTGGGAACTTGAGATTTTACATTCATAGCATTCTAGTTTTTAATTAAGGAAATTAAGAATAAATTTTGGACATTGAAAACAATGAAACAAGAATAGTGAAAAACAGTTCATCAAACATCATTCAAAGTTATTCTTCCTTCTATTGTGGACTAGACTACTGCATAGGTAACAAACTCAAGGTTTTCCAAATAAAATTGACCCTAGACAGACCTGATGGGAAAGCTGGGAGCCAGGTTGTTAAACACTGAAAGTACTGCAAACATGAAAGCAGGAAAAGGCCTCTTGGGCAAGTCTGAAAAATATATTTCTAACAAACTTCTGAGGAGATCTGGGAATCACTGAAGACATTTAAAAGGTAGGATAGGCTGGTTTACACTGAAAATTTACATGGGTTTTCAATTCTGGATAACAAGAAGAAGAGTAGAGTTCAACTACATGTGGCAGCTTCCACTGCAAAGAGCCATCATATGGCCATCAAAGGGCCATCAAATGCAGGTAGTAAGAGCCACAGCTGAAACAAGCAGGATGTGGCAGCAGCCTGCAAACTCATGCAGCTCCTCAGCTAGGAGCAAAACCAATTTTACATTCTGTAGAGTCACAACCCTATTTTTTTAATTAAAATTAATTGTTATTCCAATAGTCATGGATTCCATCTTTTTAAAGAAATATTTTTTTTTCAAAATATTACTTTTAGAGATCTTTTATATTAAAAAAAAAACAAACTCAAAGTGAAGGTTCTTCTTTAAATAAATAACAAATTTTAAGGAGATTAGGATTAATGTGTTTTAAACCCTACCAGCTTGGTGTGTTAAATAACAAACACATAATACAAGAATAGATCTTTTTCTGTTCCCAGTTGTCTATAGGTAATGTCAAAAATGTTTCTAAACAGCAGAATTAAAATACTGCATATTACTTATTATGCTGCTAGCAGCTGTACTATCTTTGCAAGCTTACTTTTCCAAATGATTAGAGCTATATATTACAAAATCATGGTTTGTTTACTTTTCTATCTAATATTTTTAATTTGCACTCAGAATAGAAGTGCTTTAGGTTCCAACTCAAATAACAGTAGGTTTTGAAGCTGGAGCCACAAGAGCTTTAATCATGTGCTATATGGAACAAGTTCTAAATATTAAGGAGAATATGAGCTCCACCAGCTAAATAAAAGGCTGGGATCCAGCAATACTTCTCCACAAACACAAACTAAATCTCACTCTCTGTGTGACCTTGAGCAAGCTACTTGATCTTTTTGTGCCTTGACAAGACAATTATTAAAACTTGGACTCCCCTGACTAACAGATGTTTCTGTACATCAGCCTAGAGAACACTAGAGTAAACACATTACTGAAAACATTCACGACAATAAAACGATGTGGAACCAAATTTCTTTCATTCCCTGTGATTTGCATCTTCATAATTCTTACTGCACTCACTGACAAATCCACTCAAACCATGAGATCACTTGTTTTCCAACAAATTAAGTCCCAATATTTGCCAATCATTCTGCTTCAGAGGTCAACAAAGATAGTCCTTCTCTTCCTTGCACAGATCCTTAAGACCATTAGAATTATATCTATTTGCAAGAAGTGCTCACAAAGCTAACAAGTTCCAAATGTTTCCTTTTCTTAAATGCATGTTTGTTTCAAATCACATGTTTTCAATCTGCACTAACTGCCCATTTCTTACTTATCTCAAGTACACACTGTCCAAGAGATAACATAACTAATACAAGTTAGAAAATATCTTTATTATCACACAAACTGTTGAGCTAGACAAAAAACCACCATCTTTTCATGACTAGATGACGAAGCCTTTAGTACCACTAAGTAAAATACTAATTGCAAAGTAGTAGAACTGATTACTTAAAATAGGCCTAGCCGTAATTAATACTAAATACATCATGGTAGAAGGTTTGAGAACCTTGGAGTCACAATCACACTTAACTTATCAGCAAAGATTCATTACCTGCTATTCCAAGGTGATCATTCAGAGGTTAAGTGCTTATTCAAAGCTCATCTTAAATTCCAGATGTATTGAAAAAAGGGAGGGAAATGCTTCTGAGGGTGGGACATCCCACCCTAGACCAGCTGATTAAAGTCACCTGTCTCAGTGTAGAGACAATCTAGATTAAACTCCTAGTTGAGTTACCAGGCTGAACACCTGAATTCATGTGAGAATAATCCCAGCCAAAGGTGGGACAGCCTTCTTAATGATTCCAGGCAAAGAATGTAAAAATTAACCTAGGTTAGTAAGTCTGTTAGCTACCAAAATACTTCCAGGTCTCTGCTTCTTTTATGTGTAATGCTTGGTCATTCTTGCTTGAGAGAAAGAACTTTGATGAGTCTTAAAACGGTATGGTTTTGGATTTTTAAAAATTTATATTCAAATGAATATACACTTTATGCGAATAGAGAAATAATATGCTTCAACATGTGTCCAACAGTTTTTCTGTAAAAGAACAGTGTTAAAAGAGACAATGTGCAAAACAGGGTAGAGAAAACATTAAAGTTCAGACACAGGAGAAGCAGTATTCCTTAATTAGTGCATCTTCTGGTAGATTCAGATTATTCCTATATAGGCTAATGTCAAAGAAAAATCCATTAGATGTTGCAAACTCAAGATGGTTCCAAGTAGACACCATTATAGATTTTGGGCATTGTTTTAGTTTCATAGCATTGATGTTTTTATCACAGGGCAACTAAAATACTAGTGTTTAAATAGGGAGTTGGTTTGGAGAGTTTTGAGGGGATCTTTTTGCTTTTCTAACATAAAAGAAATCCAATAAAAATTACTACTTCCACTTAGGGCTATTATATGTGCATCCGTATTTTCCTAAGGATACAACTTTGTTAAACAGCCTTTATAAGGTTGTTTAACAGTTAGGGTTTTAAAAATGAGTTCAGGTCTATAATAATATAGGGATAAACCAGAATCTCTCTGGTGTCTCAGACTGATTCCAGGTCATCCAACAACAGCAATGATGTTATATGTTATATGTCATATGTGCATCTTGTCACATCACAGCAAGAACCTATTTCATACCAAAATGAATCCAAAAAGGTTTTGGCAAAGAAACAAGAGATTCTCAGGACATGTGAGCTGGTGAGGCTCTAGTTGCATTCATTCTTCCAGTAAATTCATGGGGACTAGAACTAGCTGTAGAGCTGGGAACGAAAGATAAAAAGGTAGTTTAAGAGAATTTGTGACCAACATTGATGGAATTATGCTTCCAATTTGACTCTCGTATGAATTCTAAAGAGGTTTCCTCCAGACAGGTGGAATTCTTTTCTTGGCCACTTGTATCGAAAGAGCTCCAGAAATTTGCACTTCGCTCTAGCTGCAATGTCATGAGTTTTCTCTCCATTCTTATCTAATTCTCAGAGACATTGAAAACCTAACAATGCCAAGTGCTTGAAAGATGTCTTCACAAGACATTTTCCAGCACATAACATTGTCAAGGTTCTCTAGTCCGTCACTCATTTCCATGCAGTGAATGAAATACTGACATATAAAGATATCAATCCAAGAAGCATTTTTGCACTTCTAGGTTAAAAGAACCTCACAATAAAACCCTGCTGTATGTCAATATCACACAGGCAGTTGTCATTACAACTGGCTCTGTCCAGAATTTTTTTTACTGTAATCAGAGCTTGACATGAAACCTGAAGCCTTTTGCCATACCTCTCAAAAAAAGAAAAGAAAAAAGACAAAACAGCCAAAAACCTGATTTACATTTCTCAAAGCTGTAAATGCAAAGTCATGTTAGTTAACAGGTTTCTAATGAGCTTTATGAGCAATTGAACAGTTTCTTCTGGGACAAAACAAATCTTCAGACATCAGTTATACTGTTAGACTTGGGGAAGAGTTAGGTTTTGAGGGGATTTTTTTAAGATAGGATAAATAGAAAACCATACGGACTCTTCCTATGGATTGGCTTTACCTTGCTGTACATAGAGTTAAAACATACAGTTTTTTCTTGTGCAGAGAAATCACCACTTAAATGTAACATTCTTTCCTTTGAGAGCCCCACTGACTTCATCAAGTCTCCTCCACAGTCACCTCCTGGCCCTGGCCAAGCAGGCACCCCAGGTCTGCAGGAGGAAGATAAATGACAGCAAGGCTCACAGCAAATTCGGGGGTGATGTCAATTCCCTCTTTCACCCCCTGTTTTGACTGGAACTCAGCACACCAGGCAGCTCCCACGACTTCCCTGGGCGCTCAGTGTCCCCTACCCCATCCCTTAGCTATCTCTTTCCCAACCTCTATGCCATGTCATTTCAGTTTTCATCAGTTCTTCTCCTGGCTTAATTCTTCTGTTTCCTTCTCCTTGGCCCCTTCCCAATTGGTAAAGGCTTGGTTAGGGCTGAGCATTAGTCCTAAAAGGAAAAGGACAAAATAACCACAATCTAGTGGTTACAGATGTTCTTCTAACTTTCAGTCTAAATGTATCTATATCTTTTTGCAGCCTTGTGCCTTCCTTCCAGAGTTAGGTAAGACTGAGTTTATTCCCAACTGTGTTTATTCTCTGTTTTCCTAACTCACAAAATACATCTATGACCTTTTTACATCCCTTATCAGCCTTCATCACAATTATTTTTAGTCTGCCCTCCTGAAGCAGGCTTCCTCTTCCAACCTTCTCTGCACCTGTTTCAATTTGAATGTTTATTGTGTTTTTTAACACAAGCAGATAAAATTGTATGAGAATTCAGCTAAGGTCATATTGGTACCATACAGAAAAATTCCTCTTTTGTTTAATGCTTCTGTTAGCAATATTCTGCCTGAGATTTATATTTACTTTTTTTGCAGCTGTGCCACATCCTTGGCTCAGTCAGAAACTTTTGTCTTTCCCTGCTTTCAACTGCAGCTTCCTGCTTCACATAAAATTTAAGAGAAGCTATGGCAACAAATTGAAATGTGTTTAATAATGTCTTGCTTCACTTAATTTAGTCACAATGAAGATTAAATGTTATTTATAGTGCTATTTTACTTGTTTAGATTATAGGAATTTCTTATTCTTGAAATTCTAATAGCTCAAAAATTATACCAACAGTTATAAGCCAAATGCAGGGTGAAGAGCAGGCATCTGTGTTGGTCTGGGACTGCAGTTCCAGAAGCTTCAGCTTTGCTACTGTCAGCTTCAAAGCCTGACTACAGTTTCAAAGTTGTCATCATCTTGCTGTAAAAATTGAGGCTATTTTAAGAGGTTCCTCAGCTGTTTATAGGGATTCAGCTCTCAGCACAGTCAACTCAAGAGGTGGGAGCACGTCTGAGGACATCTCTGGGCTTCTTAGACATGCATTGGACTTTCCCTCCATGCATGTTCAGTATCCTATAGGGTCTGAGAGTTATTATGGAAATTTGCAATGAGTTGAGCACTGAGAGCCACAATCATGCTAAACTAACTGTCTGAAATATGAGGTTCTTTGTTTTTTCATATTCCTCGGAAAGATCATGGCAAAATGACAGATTTATGAATCAGATAATTTTTCTCCAGATGTTGCTGAAGCCATGTCTCCCCCATGCTGGATGTGGCCAGTGAAGGCAGCAGAGTGGCTGTGAAGCATTGGTAGACCAGCAAACCCAGGGATCAAGGCCTTTCACAGATTATGATGTCAGATAAATTATCCTTTATAACAGATAAAATTCTTCAAATTTATATATCTCACAGCTGAAGTAGCTTTATCAGTGTTGTTTAACTCTTCCAGAAAATGCTTAATTTCCTCTATTATTTTACTGGCTCACTTTGCTGATTGCAGAAGAGTGTGCACATTAGGAAGCTGACCTTCCAGGCCATGCCATCAATTTTGGTTTTACTTTCATTCAATGACTTGTGATTGGATAAAACAACAGAGCCCTGGGAACATGATCTGAAATCCCAATCCTGCCCTTGGCCCAAGCAGAGTGAAGGACTAGAGACTATCAGGCTCCCTTCTGCCTCCTGCTCTCCACCTCCTACTTCCCAGCTGAGTGTTTATAGCACTGGTCCATTGTGCAAGAGGCAGATAGCAGCATGTCAGATGAGGAAAGTTGCTTTCCTGACCAGATACAGTAGCAGAACACATAGAATTTGAATATCAGGACAGTGCTAAGTGGGAAATAAATTCCTCTCTTGGATGAGTGAGAAACAGATTCAAGACTAGACATGAGTGCCTAAATGAAATTGTTCAGGCTGTCTGGGTTGATGTCTAATAAATCTGCTTTCCTATGGCATTGTCATGCAGAAAAGTAGGTAGATTGTATGACCATTTGGCCTGCTCCAGAATATTTCTGCCTTTTATCACTCTGCTGCAAGGGTTAATATGATACAGGCTGTAATGAGCTGGCCAGCTCCTGACATGAACAGAATCTGATTGATTATATGCATAGTACACTAACTCTCTGCAGATGATAATGGCCATTCATGTATCATGCATTCAGCAATCACCAACATCTTTAATACAGATGTAAACCTTTGTATTGATGCCAGTTAAGCTACAATGAAGAGAGAAAGAATGTCAGAGAACATTCATTTTATTTCAAAGGGTCACTCCCAGCAGTGCAGCATGCCATTTTGTGCTGCTGTTGTTTCTCAGAAACATAATTCCCAGGAATGTACTGTTCCTAGTTTCAGAAGTAGGGACACAATTAAACAGAGAAATACTGCAAACAGATAAAATCCATTGCAGCACAGCTCTCATCCTTTATGCAACAGTATGACAATGCAATAGTATTTGTGACAAGATGTCAGAGGGGAGAGGGTGACCACTGCTCCCTGCTGGACCATCTAGGGTGAGCTGGACACTAAATCAGTTCCAGTAGCTTTTTCTTACCTTCAATTCACAAGAAGCATTTGCAAGTACAATGTCACGGCATTTTCAGGATAACTTCAGATCCTCTTGGTATAAGTGAGAGACACAGGCAGATACCACCAAGCAAGTCTGCAGAGGAATAACTCGAGGAGCAACTTGCACGGGGAATGGAAAAGAGGTGCAAGTGGAAAAGGGGTAATATGCAAAAGAAACAAGAAACATTCAAGAGGAAAAAAAAAGGAAAGAATGGTGAGATACCAGCATTTCCTAGTTCTCAGTATGGTGATATCACATAAAAATTTACATGACAGACTAGACAGGCAGGGAACAGACAGCAGGAAAACATGGGATGGGTCATAACAGAAAACTGAAATTGCCAGGACAAGTAAACTGAGCTGAAAAGAAAGGTGGGATAAATAATAGCTTCAAAGGATATATTTCTTTGCAATATAAGCTGAGATCAGTACTCCTAGCTGCAAGCACTGCATCATACTGCTAAATTCTAGCTTTGTGTTGAACACAGGTGCTACTGGAGATGGTGCCTCCAGACTCTGCCCTTGGCTTGGGGCTAACCTGTTTTGCTTTACACTCAGTTCTTTTCTCTCTCCTGTGAGCACTCAGGCAGCGATGCAGCAAAGAGCTCACCTGGATGAGAAATACCAGCCATTCCTCACCTGCATCAGTTCTCTGATCAAATTCAGTAGGAGCTGTTGCAAATGGCTCTGTCAGCATAACACAGGAGTCAGAGACTGGCATAAAGAGCGAGTGTTCATGGAATGGGGCATGGACACATGCAATGAATTACACTCTTGACATTTGCTGTTTCTGCTTCATATCCGAAAGAGAGCTTGTATGCCTGAAATCTTGTCTGTGTTATTTTATCAGTTAGTCTAGTAAAAACAATAACAGAGAAGGGTCAGAATTAAGTTTTGGAGCAAAACCAGCTCTATTTTGTAACAAAAATAGTTGTTTCCTTGAATAATTAGATTCACAAAGTTAGCTGTGCTTTGCCTGCCGGGTCCAGTACACTATAAGCCAAGTTTTGCAGCAGTTGAAATTAAATCACAGCAATGGGATTGGTAAAAAAACAAATTATAAAGTGGAGTAGCTTAAAGGTCAAAGTCCCAAAGAGTTAAGTATTCTTTGAGGAATTCTTCCATCCCCTAATGTAGATGGGTGTAACTCCCAGGCTTGAAGTCATTGATAGGAGTGGCTGATTGCATCAGGTGCATGAATATGGCTCCTGAGAGGCCAGAGTATCCCACAACACCAAATTAGATAAATGGGAGGTTTGCTTTGTCTTTCACTCTCCTAGTGGTACTTCTTGCCTACTTGTTCTTTTTCTCTAACCTCCAGCAAATGTCTAAGTCACTTTTCATGTCAAAATGTCCAACAGGGTGGCTTCTCCTTTCAAGACCAGCTTAACCTATTTGATGTGCCGTACTAGAAACATGAGAGATATTCAGCAAATCTACATTTGTCCCACATTGTATTTAGCACCATTATTTTGACAGAAGTAATTTAACATTAGGACAAACTAGATTGTGTTAGGGGTCTGTACTATATGAAAGAGGGGGAAATATTTAACACCATTATTTTTAAATGTATGTAATTCTGAGAGACCTATAAATTCTGATAATTAATAATCTTATGTCCAGAAGACAAAACAGTCACCAATTCAGTTTATTCAGCAGTTTTTGCTGTATTAAGACACTAAAAATAAAAGAGAAGCAATAAAAACTTCCATGTGCAGAAAAGAACAGCCCAGGACACCAGAGAGACAAAGGAATACAGGTTCACTTAAAGTATAATCAATTCACCTCAGTTTATAATGGAAATTAATCTCACTTCCTCCTATATAGTAAAAAGTATGCAAGCAGAGAAGTGTACCTGATGAAAATACATAAGAAATGTCAAATATTCCATAGGTGTAAGCCAAGAGCTCAATTTAATTGGCAAAACACAATCAAGAGAGAAAATAAGGGCTTATTGTACTTCTCTCTTTGTATAGCTAATTCCCATGTATGTTAATGCTCTGCAAAAATTATTTGGCCTCAACATATCACAAGTCAGAATTAACTATTCTACCCTGAAGGTGTAATTTTAGGAGACTAAGGTTCAGCATTTCAACCATTCAGCCAAAGCATTTAACATCAATTAATTTGTCTGAATTTTTCTGGAGGAGATTACTGAAACTAGGATCTGTCACTTTTTTGTTTGTTTTGTTTTGTTTTGTTTTTGTCTGTTTGGTTTTGTATCTACTATGGGAATTTCAGACCTCTGTGTTTCCTCCCCAGGATAGTGTCCCATTTCTGGCGTGGATTCAGTTACCTGTAGATCTCAGACTTCCACTCAAGCAGAGACATATGCAACCTTCCTACAGCCACAAATTCACCCAGAAATTGCTGTAAAAGGTCACCAGGAACACAAATAATCCCTATATATAATAACGGTGTTGGTGAACTTCTCTTTTTCGCCTCCAGAATGAATCACACAGAAATTGATAGCAATACTGCCTCTAATAATGATGACCAAATAGTAGACTCATAGAATAGTTTGGGTAAGAAGGGATGATAAAAATCATCTTGTTCTTGCTTTGTCCAGGAACATCTTCCTCTAGATGGGTTGCTCAAATCCCCGTCCAACCTTGCCTTGCACACTGTCAGGGATGAGGCATCCATAACTTCTCTGGTCAATCTGTTCCAGTGCCTCACCACTCATAGTGAAAGAATTTCTTCCTGGTATCTAATCTAAACCTACCCTTTTTCAGCTTAAAACCATTACCCCTTGTCACTACAAGACCCTGTAGAAAGTCCCTCTCCAGCTTTCTTGTCACTCCCTTTTAGGTATCGGATGGTGCTAGAAGGTGTCCCTGGAGTTTATCTTCTCCAGGCTGAACAACATCTGTTCTCTCAGCCTGTTTTTCACAGGAGAGGTTCTCCAGCCCTCTGATCATCTTCATGGTCCTCTGAACTTGCTCCAGCAGCTCCACATCTTTCTGATGCTGGGATCTCAGAGCTGGATGCACTCTGGGTGAGGTCTCACAAGAGCAGAGGGGCAGAATCACCTCCCTCGATCAAAAGTCACACTCCCCTTGATTCGGCCCAGGACGTGGTTTGCTGTCTGGGCTGTGAGGACACACTGTGGGTTGTGTTGAGCATCTTATCAACCATTATCCCCAAGTCCCTCTCCTCAGGGCTGCTCTAAACCCATTCTCCACCCAGTCTGTGTTTGTGCTTGGAATTGCCCCGACCCAGGTGCAGACCTGTCACTTGGCCTTGTTGAACCTCATGATGTTCACACAGACCCACATCTTGAGCCTGTCCAGGTCCCTCTGGGTAACATCCCTTCCCTCCAGTGTCTTGACTGCTCCTTGTAGCTTGGTGCC
>VZTB01000164.1:164847-198335 GCA_013397245.1 Thryothorus ludovicianus
CCTCCAGAATGAATCACACAGAAATTGATAGCAATACTGCCTCTAATAATGATGACCAAATAGTAGACTCATAGAATAGTTTGGGTAAGAAGGGATGATAAAAATCATCTTGTTCTTGCTTTGTCCAGGAACATCTTCCTCTAGATGGGTTGCTCAAATCCCCGTCCAACCTTGCCTTGCACACTGTCAGGGATGAGGCATCCATAACTTCTCTGGTCAATCTGTTCCAGTGCCTCACCACTCATAGTGAAAGAATTTCTTCCTGGTATCTAATCTAAACCTACCCTTTTTCAGCTTAAAACCATTACCCCTTGTCACTACAAGACCCTGTAGAAAGTCCCTCTCCAGCTTTCTTGTCACTCCCTTTTAGGTATCGGATNTGATAAAAATCATCTTGTTCTTGCTTTGTCCAGGAACATCTTCCTCTAGATGGGTTGCTCAAATCCCCGTCCAACCTTGCCTTGCACACTGTCAGGGATGAGGCATCCATAACTTCTCTGGTCAATCTGTTCCAGTGCCTCACCACTCATAGTGAAAGAATTTCTTCCTGGTATCTAATCTAAACCTACCCTTTTTCAGCTTAAAACCATTACCCCTTGTCACTACAAGACCCTGTAGAAAGTCCCTCTCCAGCTTTCTTGTCACTCCCTTTTAGGTATCAGATGGTGCTAGAAGGTGTCCCTGGAGTTTATCTTCTCCAGGCTGAACAACATCTGTTCTCTCAGCCTGTTTTTCACAGGAGAGGTTCTCCAGCCCTCTGATCATCTTCATGGTCCTCTGAACTTGCTCCAGCAGCTCCACATCTTTCTGATGCTGGGATCTCAGAGCTGGATGCACTCTGGGTGAGGTCTCACAAGAGCAGAGGGGCAGAATCACCTCCCTCGATCAAAAGTCACACTCCCCTTGATTCGGCCCAGGACGTGGTTTGCTGTCTGGGCTGTGAGGACACACTGTGGGTTGTGTTGAGCATCTTATCAACCATTATCCCCAAGTCCCTCTCCTCAGGGCTGCTCTAAACCCATTCTCCACCCAGTCTGTGTTTGTGCTTGGAATTGCCCCGACCCAGGTGCAGACCTGTCACTTGGCCTTGTTGAACCTCATGATGTTCACACAGACCCACATCTTGAGCCTGTCCAGGTCCCTCTGGGTAACATCCCTTCCCTCCAGTGTCTTGACTGCTCCTTGTAGCTTGGTGCCATCAGCAAACCTGCTGAGGGTGCGCTCAGTCCCACTGTCCGTGTCACTGCTAAACATGTTTAGCATAAGATGCTAAACAGCGCCCAGCCCAACACCAGTCCTTGACGGATGTCCCACTCTTGGAGCATGACCATCTAGCCAATTCCTTATCCACTGAGTAGTTCATTCATAAAATCTTGTTTCTTCAGTTTAGAAACACAGATCTTGTAGGATGAACAACTAAAATAGGGAATGATTTGTGTACCCTTAGTTCTCTATTTCTCTTGCTTTTGAATGACTAGTTGAGATGCAGAAATCCAGAAAAACTTCAAACTAAGATCTCAGCTTTCCACTCAGCCTTCAGGGCTTAGGATTTGAGGTAGCAGCAGATCTCCTTGGAGGTCAGTTATTTTTTAGTGCCAATACTGCTGTCCCCAAAACAGTGAGTAGCTGAGGTCTCTAACATTACAGTGAGATGGAAGTTTGTTCTGCTCCGTCATATCTAGGAAGAGGTATTGGAGAGGTTCCTTCCTACTGCAGAATTTTAGCCTCCCTTGTAGGTCATTTTCAGAACAACATGTTGAAACTGCAAGTCCAAATAGAGCCTATGAGCACCAGTATGATATCCTACTCTAAGAGTCATCCTCACCACCACAACTTTCTTAGATAAACAGGAGGAAAAAATACCCACAAACAAATGGGACATTCAATAGAATTTAGGCACTAATCTCCTAAACTGCAGAATGTTTTACTTCTTGATGCCCTCAAATTACATGTCCCCTGAAGCCCTTCCAAATTCATTTCAGGACAACCAGTGGGAAACACCACAGGATGAAAGGTGTGAGCAACTCAACACCTAACTGAGGCCTGAATCTCCTTCAGATCCACAAACCAGGCACTCTCTGTCAATCTCTTTTAATACACTCAATCTAGCAAGAGCTTGAAGGAACATGCAAGAGGCAGCAGCAGTTGCCATACTTTTCCAAAACAGCTCAGTTTAACCAACACTGGATTTTCTCCCTCTCTTGCTCCCAGCTGTGGAGACCTACCCTTCCCTTTCACCAGCTCTTGCATTCATTTGACCCCTTGGAAAGTGAATTTAGCTCACTAGACTAATCTAACCCAAGAAAACAAAACAAGAAAAAGTGAATACTTTTCACCACTTTAATGAGCTAATGGATCAGACACATCCCAGGGATGACAGAAGGGAGACAAATGGAGTGTGTGTCCAGGAACAGGCCTGCCCCTTTCACCAGCAGTAAGTTCGTGGGCTGAATCAGTTGCCTCATGAAGCCTCACCCACAGGAGAAGATAAAGCCTGTTGGAGAGGTCAGATACTCGGAAGAGGACTGGAAGAGATAGAGAGAGACCTTTCTAGTCCAGCTGCAGTGCTGGAGGGCCCAAGCTGCTAGAAAATCAGGGCTAGGTAAGACAGAGGAGAGTTGTGACATCCTCTGGCTTGAGGTTTGGTCCCCCATTGGCTCCAAAATGGAAGGAAAGGCAGGAAGGGCAAGGGAGGTTGTCAAAGCCTATCAGACCCTGGAGCAGGGGTACTGCTGGACTAGGCGTGTCTTTGAAAGGGTAGTGCTGCAGTTGGCTGTGAGCACAAAAAATTATGTGTACTCTAATAAGAAAATTAAGGACCAATCACAGTAGAGTTTACCACAGAAACTGAGTACATAAAGGACTGAGCTGAAATAAAAGCCGATCTAACATGGCAAAACTGGACCACATGCAACATTTTCTGGTTAGTATATACAATTGAGAAACATCAGAGAGCAAGAAGTCTGGGTTGACAAAGCAAGTAAATAATTTGTCAAAGAGAAGAACCTGCCCCGTGTTATATCCATGTATGGATATAATTGACCACATTTCATCTTAGGAGAAAAGAAAAGTTGTGGCCAGCTTCAAAGGGAACTGAACAAAAGTATTCTAATGATTAATGAATTAGCATCGTTGAAGTAAACGAGCTATTCTGAATGCCTGCCCAGAGGCAGTCATGGGAAAGTTTCCAGAACTATTGTCATTTTTCCTGGAACTCATTGACTTTAAGGACTCCACAGCTGCAAGGATTGTGTGAGCATTTCAAGACTGTCATTTTCACCACCGATTTTCTGAAAAATTCTTCCTGAACTGATTTTTATTGGTTTCAGCTGGGGAATCCATTGCACCCAGCCAGGAAATGCCACATGCCTCCTAAGCTACTGCTCTATTCTTCTTGCACTGATGCTATCAGAGACTCAAATTCACTGCAGGGAGAACACTGGGGGCTAAATTTGCCCTCTGATGTATGCACACAGCTCCCATAGAGCTAATGCAGAATTTTTTCGCCTTTGATGCCTCTTATAAAGAAGCCTGGAAGTATTGCATTAAAACAGGGAGTTCACACTATTGGTGGTCCCCATTGTCATTAACACAGTTAGTGGCGTTCCAGTGAAAAACACAGAACTCCTTTGTTTGTTTGTTTTATAAGCAGATCTTCCAGGGTGGGATCTGGCTTGCTCAAACCCTGCCAAAGATGAAACTTCAGCCTCTAAAATGCATGCAAACCAAGAGTGATCCATTCTGCCTTCTTTTGAGAACTGTCTAACATTTTAGGCACTCAAATAAATCAGGCACTTTCCTCCTCTGCCTGAAAACTCTATAGGCAACTAATTCACAGTTCCATTCTCAGCAAGGCCAACTGAGCACAATCCCAAAAGGAGTTAGAGAGAGTATCTCACTCCTGTTCCCACTCTTACTCCCAGCCACACCAAGCCATCGTTTCTGTTGTGCTAACTGTGATGCTCACAGAGCCCTTGCTGTGGCAACTTAACTCACTACAAAGCAGAAAATCAACCACTTCTTTGCTAGCCTTGTTTTCTGCTAGGACAGTGAGTCAAATCAGCTCCCACAGGGTCTCAGTCCCACAGCCAGCCCTAGGTATGTGGTTGCACATGCAGGCAGGAAGTGTGAATGAGACTGCTTTGACAGCATGTTTGTCTTGTGAAACTGGTTGCTTAATTGCCAGTTCATGTTCAGAAGGCTCATTTCTGGGGAGAGAGGAGCTTTAAGTCATCTGCTGCAACTTGCAAGCAGGAAACTACCCCAGGTCTATCTACCCTCAGGAAAATCTGAAAAACTAAAGCCAAGACTACAGCTAAGAAACTAAAGCAAGACTACAGTGTGAATCACTGACTCTTGAAAAACCTACATCAGGCAAGTTTGTTCAATTGACTTGGCTTTTTCTTTGATACATTTTGGACTTTTTTCTATGAAGTCTAATAAAGACAGACAAATTAGAGCAAATCGTTAAAGTGAATTAAATACATATAAACATAATTTCACTTTGAAGGAAACATAAGTGAAGACATGTAACTTGGAGCAGAATTGAAATCCACGCCCACCAGCTGCAGCCAGCTCACCTCCTCCTGCCCCCACGAGCACACGCCCCGGGTGTGCTGCTCTGCAGAGCTGCTCTGGTCCTCTGTCCAGACTCCCAGCTTCAGCAGAGCTTTGATCCCAGCTCCTTCCTGAATGCATTCTTGTGTGCTGGAGCAGCCATGCGAGGGGCCTTGATGGGACTGAGTGCTGAGAGCCGCAACAGAAACTCATTTAGTTTGATGTGACAAAACTGCTCCTCAGACAAATGCTCCATGGTGGTCCCATGGTAGGAACATGTGTAGAAGGCCTTGCTGAAGTAATAATACTGAAGTAATTTCATGCCTCCACCCAATTCCAGGCCTTGGAAATCTGTCATCCTCAGCTGGTATAAATGGATGCAGCTTCCCTGAATTCAGTGAAGCCATGGTAATTTACTGAGGGTTTAAATATACTGAGGGTCTGGTCTTCATGGTCATGCAGTAAACTACCATAATGAGCTTTATTCTGAGTCCTATTTATAAATAAAAGCTTGTTCTTCATAAGTTCAATCTTTCTCAAGTCACAAATTTGCTCAATTTTTTCTAGCTTCTGATTAGGGAATAGATTTACAGATTATCTCTATTTATAAATATCTAAATTCTTAAACTCTCTCATTTCACAAAATTAAGGACCAAGTTCTGTAGGAGACATCCTATGAAAGATTTCTTTCCCAGATCTAGATTTAGGCTTCAGATGAATCTGATATCCAAGGATTACAAAGAAGAAATATTAACATCTAAAGCAAGTAAATCAATGTGTGAACTTTTACAATACTTTCTGAAGCAGTTATTTGCATACCTGTATTCAGGTTCTTATGAGCTCATTTGTTAAGCAACTCCATCACTTGCATAACTGCCATCAGTAACATAGAGACACGTGTGACTTTGGCAGTCTACTAATAATCACTGACAGCATTTATCCAGCAATTTTTCAAGCACATAGAAGGTCTAGATTCCTTGGGCCACCAGTGGAACAAAAGAAAGGGGATACAACAGACTCCTCTGCCATCAAAAGAAAGCTGTCATGAATCCGTCAGGAGTCTTGAGCAGAAGGACTCACAAATGAGCTTAGACCAGATTTGGGTGCCACAGGAAAAGTTCCAGAGAGCTTGATGTGGCACACAGGCTGAAATTGCAAACAGCTTTGCCTCTCTGCAAGGAGGGGTCAATATAATCCCATATCTTGCTTGCAAATCTGTTGACTGAACAACCATCTGAAATTCTGAAATCAATACCGAATGTTTAAACTGTTAAGCTGTTTAAGTCTGATGGGATGCATTAGGTGGGGCCAGTTCTCTAGTAACTGGATATGAACTGAAATTCATTGAAACTATGGTCTCTTCCAGTCCAAGCCATTCTGTGATTCTATGAAATGTTTAACAGCTATTTTATTTAATGAAGTTCAATCACAACCAGGTTTGACATTTTCCTACGGCAAACGGAAAAAGTTAGAGCATTAGAGAATTTCACTGCCTGCTTAGAACACAACATTTCACACTGGAAATCACAGAGATCACTGCCAAGCATGCAGGTTTGTTCTTATAAGATCTCTCAGACTCAAACTAATTTTAGAATAAAGAAAAACTCTGCTTCAAACTACCCTGCAGTACAAGTTCCAGTGACAAACTTCTACTCTCTTATGTTTCACTTACACTTTCAAGTCCTTCTCTACTACACTGTCAAGCTCTGTTAGCAACAGCACACTGTGAAAGAGACTGGAAACAAACCACAAGAAAACCCATCTTGCTAAAATCAACCTGATTTTTCTTTGTATATGAGATGACTGACTAGCATTAAAAAACTAGCATTTTACTTTAGTTTAGTGAAGAAGTTTGCCAGAACTGCAACATTTTGGATAGAAACTTTGTTTTTAATTTTGTTATTCAAATTTCTGTTGATACTTTCAAAGTCAAATGGATTTAGGCTTGTGTTTTGAGCTCTACTGCAGGTTTTGTCCTCAGCGACCCACCATTCCACTATTTCCCCTCAGATCCTAAGCTTCCTGTTAACAAAGAACAACATATTTACAAACTGGCTTGCTAACATAATGAGTATAGTTTTAAGCCAGAACTGATGGATTTGAATTTGAAGTTCTCAGGGAATGAGGGCAGCCACAGGAGGGGCTTAAAATAAATAAAGGTAAATTTGCACTAATATTATAGAGGCTAAAGGATGATGTTGGGCAATGAATCATCTCTTTTCCATGAACCAGTTAAGGGGAAAAGAGCATTGAGCCCAAGGTCTTATCAGAATATTTCATTAGCATTGGATGAGCTACAGAACTGGCATATTTAGAGAAGGCTACAGTTTGTTCAGCAGAACGGAAAAATCTGACATACTAAGCATGCATACACTTTCTCTGAAGTCCAAACAGAGACAGACTTCCTGCTTTAAAATCTTTGGACAATATTAAAAGGGCTCGAAGACTATTGGGACTGCCTTGGATTAGAGCACAGCATAATATCACATTGGGAAATTCACATGGCAAAGCTTGTGATGGTTGCAACAAAAATGACCTCAAGTCTATAATTCGGTGTTTTGAATTTCCCAAACTTTAGCTGAATAAAAGGACTATTACAAGGCATGTTCAAGTTGGCCAAATATTCAAACACTTTTATAGTCAGTGAACAGAGCAAGTATTTGACAGGAGCAATTAAGCCTAGGCTGATATTCTAAATGGAGTCAAACACTCTTGGGAGTGCTCCTACCCACTGACTGGAGAGACAGCCTGGACATGTGGTGTAGGTGTGTAGGATACATGAGCTGACATCTTCCCAGTAAGTTCCTGAAATGTATCTGTCCTGGAGCAAAAAGGACAGCACTTTCCTGGACTCTACCCTAAGGAATAGGGAGGGATGAGGTAAAGAAGGGGGAAATGGGTTTGTGACTGTGCTTTTTTAGGAGGCAAAGTGGCAAAGAGCAAAAAGCACAATGGAATTTAGGAATAAAGCTATCAAGAAATGTCATTTTAGCAGGTTAGAAAGAAAAAAGGAGTCCTGTTCTTTAAAGAAGCAGCAATGAGGGCATTGCCAAAAAAGCAGTAATTCTTCCAATCCATGTCTCATTGTCAGATGGTGGCACAGCACTTCACAAAAGATGCCAGCCTCTTGTGGGGAGTCGGAAGACGATGTCTAAAAATATAAGCAAAATTAGGAATTACTGAAAAAACTCAGAACATTTAAGTCTAGGAAAAAACCCAGACTGATTTACAGAATTGTGATAATACTTTAGAGCAGTACAACATGAAGGAGATTAACCAGTTAGCATGAACATGTCTGATTTTGAATTGGTCAAAAATGCTCTGAACTTACAGTGAAAGAGGATTAGGTTGACATTAGAGACTTCTTTCTCTAGCAAGACTAGTGAAGTGGTGCAGTGAAAATTCAACAGTCCCAATCTATAAACAGAGTTTTATGAACAACTTTCATCAGTGCCTGCAATAAATGTAGATAATTGCCTTGGAGTAAGTGGTGGAGTAGATGAGCTCAGTCATTTCCTAAAGCAGACTCCAGTAAAGCTAATTTTAGCCTAGAGATGCTAATTCTTCTTGGCTCTCTCCACAGTTAGACAAGCACAGCCCCTATAGATGCGGACACAGAACAGAACTCTCACAGTGCCCAAACATGAATAGCACCAATATTATCTCAAGCTAAGTACAGCCATCCTGGTCCCCTCCCTCTACTACTACCAGAAATAGTTTTGATCTGTTCAAACACCAGACCTCAGCCTGTGAAACCCCAAAAGATTCCCATTCCTTCTCACTGCTATCCTTGTTCCTTATTTCTCAGTTTTGAAGAAGCATAATTTATCAAGAATTCTTACAAAAGAGATCAGACTGACAGGACTGTGTATGAGGAGTACCTCGGTCTGAGTTATAGTTGTTTTTCAGGAAGTGCAATTACAATATCACAAGTGTCCTTTGTCTCCAATTTTTTTAATCAACACCAACTAATCAGCAGATATTGGTGCTGTCTGGAATATTCCCTCAGGTTTGAAAAGTAGTCACAAGTCAGTAATCATTCTTAAATATTTGCATGAGAAAACAAGTGGCCTCTTTGCCTTCCAAAAAAACCTCATAGCGCCTTCAAAATTAACTATAGTTTAGCAGGGCACATTGCCCAATAGTGAGAACAAAACAAAAACATAATCCCTGACAGACAGAGGTCAACAGCAACAACAGGATCACAGTCACTCTCAGGTTTCTGCCAGGGATAGGGTTCAACTTCCCCTGTACAGGTTATGTGCAGATTCAGTGACCACAGAACATGCCCTTGTGCCACCCCCTTTCCCCAGGACAGGCTGGCTGCAGAGTGCCTTACCCAGCCCTGTCCTGTGCAGGTGTTTCACTCTGCATTGCATGGGCAGGACTGACAAGTGACACGGATCATCCAGGGTGAGACCACAGGCACTGCCTGAATCTCAGATGCGCACAGACAACCCCCACACTGTGCTTCTTGTAGGAACAAGTCAAAAAAAACCCCATTGTAGCCACCTGGTTATTTTACAAATTGCTTTTCCTTCTCAGGAAACACTTGGGGGACCCCTGGTTCAAACAACTTTCAGTTCAGAAATCAAGATTATATCTAAAGCCTCAGGAGATAAAGCATAGTACAAGGTAATCCAGACACAGGCAGGTTTGAAAATGATTAGAAGAACACTTAAATGTCAAGTACTGCTCAGCCTTTAACATCATGGTCTGCCAACCCCAGTGTTATTCAGCTGCAGATCCTCTCTGTCACTTGCTTCTGTCTTCTAAGCTACCCTACTGGGAGTCACTGGGTGAGTGACAGCAGCTGATGTGGTAAGACAAGGCCACAGCCTGGTATCAACACAGGCAGCATAGCCTCAGCACTGAGCCCACCTAATTTACACTTACATTCTCACTAGCTAGCTGCAGGATGAGAAAGGATGTGGATAACAACTGGGGCCTGTAACAGCACAACTGTGGAATCATTATGGTTGGAAAAGACCTCCAAGGTCATCAAGTCCAAACTTTGGCTGGACATCACCTCATCAACTAAACTACAGCACTAAGTGCCATGTCCAGTTGTTTCTTGAGCACTTCCAGGGATGGTGACTCCACCATGGGACAGCTCATGCATTGGGCATGACAACACTTTCCATGAAGAAACTCATCCTGATATCCAACCTAATGGTTTAGAAGGAAGCAAAAATTATGTTTACATGGTCAAAAAGGTCCATAGGACACAGCTTCTTCCTTGGGAGATGCTAAGAAGTATGATGCCAAAGCAGACCACTGGGCTGAAGTGCTGTTGGCAGGAGAGACTTGAGGCTTGGCTGAGGAACTCAGCTTTCCAAGAACTGTGAAGGGAATAGAGTGAATGAGCAGCTACAACTCATTCACACAAGAACATTGAATCTGAATTAGATACCATGTAAAGGTAAACTCATATCTGTTGACAATCAGACAATCCCACTATGCTGTAAGGGGAAAAAAAGCCTGAAAACAACAGAGAGAGCACATGCATTGGTTTCTGTAAAAACCAGAATGAGACACAACTGATGGTTTCCTTAAAGTAGTGAGACAGTGGCCAGAGAGAAGGAACTTGCTGAGAGAGAAAACTAGAGCAGCACTTAGTGAGAAGGTACAGGCAACGGCCATTTCTGTAAGTAGCAGAACTAAAGTTCAAATAAGGAAGAGGTCAAGATGCAAGAGATTAACTAAATGGTCCCTTTGGCCACACTCCCAGATGGAAAAGGAAGACTATTCAGGGAAAATGAGCTAGAAGTAAATAGGTACCAGTCTACTAAAAAAAGTAAACAAACCAGCAAATATCATTCAACAGACACACTTGGTTTATTTTTCAGCACATTGAACTGAACTCAAACAAGTTTATGATAAACATTAAGACCCATGCTGTCTAAGAAAAGCAACAATGTATTTAACATAACCCATGCCATCTGAACACTGAATGTAACATAGGAATGCTATTGAATAAGAATGAATAAGAAATATTGAATGCCTGAAGATTATTATCTTGATGATGCTTTTATTATTCATGTCATAACCAGAGCTCAGCACTCCCATAGACTAGGCCTGAATAGCTCCCTCCTGTTTCTTTCTATTCCGAATGGTGAAGTTTTGTCTTGAGGTTTTAAAAAGGTTTATTGGTGAAGGACAGAAGATAGGTCTTGGTGACATGCATGATCAGCCATTGACTCTTCTGAAAAGTATTCATCATATTTATGATCTTAAAACAAAATTTGTTTGAAGCATTTTCAGGTGTTGCTTTACAGTTTTCCACACATAAATTTTGGATACAAATAGCAGCAGATTCAAACACTCTACTGGCATTTCCAGTAGTCCACAGTCATCAAATTGGCAGCTATACGGCCCCAGCAACACCTGTAATTTAAGTTGTATATGTAAATAGTCAAGGGTGTAAAAATAGACTGTCAGCTTTTCTGAATATGAATGCTAAAGAGTAAAGTGTTGCAGTCCCTTTTCTCAGGTGATTCAGATTTATAATGAACAAATTTCTTATGAATCCGCAGCAAGTATGCCGACAACTGAACATTAGCCAAAGATCCAGCACAAAGGTAGGCTGAAACACAGGAAGAGAAGTGTAATAGTAGCAATATATAATTTATTCCAGTATCCCTGTTACACTTGTATCTGCTTTCATCTCCACCCAGATATTTTCCTGCACCTTATAAAGAAATGTCAAGCACATTCCTAATCTGGTGTTGAGTGTAATCCGACATTTGGAAAAATTTGGTAACTAGAAGGTGAGGTCACATACACCCCTGAGAGAATCTGGATACTTCAAAGGATGAAGTTACCAAGCAAGCAGAAATTATTTTTGCATTTTGCACCACAATACTAAGACTACATCTTTCTCCGATATTACTGGATGAAAAATAATACTTACTCAAACACTACTCTTCAAAGAAAGCCAGAGGTTCTCGGCAGATAGCAGGACCCTTTCACTTAAAAAAACCATGAAAAAGTATTTTTAAAATACTGATTACATATCTAAAAGAGGAGAAGGAAACGTTCTCCATACAGTACCCCAAATAATGGGCAACATAGGAGGGTGAGAATGGCTGTGTATGATGGTAGAGTAGCCCAGCTTTCAGTGGGACCACAAAAATTCCAGTAGGTCTCCTGGTTTCCCCTGCCCACAGCTGTGTCAGAGCAGCAATAGTTCTGTGGTCCTCACCTCTAACCCACCAGGCTCCAGCTGTCCTTTCCCTGTACACAGACTCCTACAGCCCCCTGACATGGGGGCTTCTCGTACATCAGCTTTCAGCACTTTTCGCACGCACCTCGTGCTCTCCCTCGACAGTGCCTCACAGCACCATGGGCTTTCCTCAGGCCCTTTCCCATCAGAAGCCAGCTCTACACAGACTCCCTCAGCCTTTCTTACCTTTCCCTGTCTACCAGCCCTTTGTGAAAGATCCCTGTCCCACTTGATGAAAGTAAATCATTAAGTCATCGCAATTTCTAGCCTATCTTTTACTAGAGAGCAGATCACCTCCCCCTGCTGTTCCACAGCTTCATTTCCATTCCTGTCTTCCCTGCTCACAATTTCTTTTGTACAGCAGGCAGCTTCAAACCTCATTTTTACCATCTGGAAGACAAGACAACATGCTTTAAAGAGTTCCCCTCCACCATATTTAATCCAAATCTTTTAGCTTTGTGGGGATGAGTTGGTTTTGTTAGTAATCTGAGTAATACGAGCACAAACTCAATTGCTAACCGAGTCAAGCTGTTCCTGAACTTTCCTCAGTAAAATTCCTGTCCCTGTGTTTTAAGAGATAATTCCTCTTCCAGCACCATCTCCTTACAAACAGAATGGAGTCAGTGTCTTTTGCCTGACTCCAAATAAGCAAGAGAGTTGCAGGAACCAGAAATTTAGCTAACAAGATAGATTGAGAAGACTAGCAGTGCCAGCTTGCTATAGAAGTTCTAATTAATGAGAATAGTCCTATTTATAATGGTCTTTTAAATTTTTCTTTCAGTTCCATTCAGTAGATGAGAAATTCTTTTCAGGAAACACATTCCTAGCTTCTGGTTTGGAATTGGACCCCCTAGTTAATATTTTTTTTTTAAATTCCATGTCCTATTTGCCTTCATTCCTGGAGATCTTTTATTTTTTTTCAAAGCCATGAAAGCTCTTATTAAGCGTTCATCAGAACACACACATCAGTTCTCGTGTGCTGCCTTCTAGCAGAATGCTTTTAATTGAAAGGAAAACCCAGCCTCCTGCTAGGTTTGAGTGGGCTGCAATTAGTTCCATACTAGTTAGTTTTTTCCAGAAAGTCATATAACTCTTCTACAGAGGCATTCCCACTCCAGTCCAGCTGCAAACAATATGCTGAGTCAGCAAGGGGGAAAAAAAAAAAAAAAGAAGAAGAAAAAAAGGCAGAAGGATTTTTTCATTGAATTAAGAATCCAATCTGTCCTCAAATATTATAAAATATGTGTTGGATTCCATATGTCCTGGAAGATACCCACTCTGATTATGACAGTTCCTGGCACTCACACGGGACCCATGTGCCTGCAGCAATACTGCAAATCCCCTCACTGCATGGAGGCTTTGGACTCCATCAGCCAGGAACAGCACCTTGCAAGCTGACAGTGTGGGACTGTGTGGGAAGCAAGATACAAATATCCCCAACCATGCTGCTTCAGAGAAAAAGAAAAAAAAAAAAATGCAGTGACTGAATTCAGGAGCAAAGCGTGCCGAACATCTGAATTTTGGCAAATCCAGATGCAGATAAAAATTGGAGGAAACCTTTTTCAGGGTACTTCTGGTTTATTTGAAGCCAACAAAGCATGAAATGGTCTTAGCGGTTTGTTATTTTTTGATGTAATGTGAGGATCCAGAATCTCTTGACAAGTAGAGTAGGAGCTCAAGTTTCAGTTCATTGATTGGTGGTTTTCTGGATTCATCCAAGAAATGTATTCAAACAGTATGCACAGCGGAAAGCACTGCAGTCGCAAATGTTCAATGGCAAACATCTCAAGTGGACATCAGATAATGAAAACAACGGTTAACTAAATAATCATTTTCATTTCCAATGACAACTGTTAGAATTGGGATATGTCCTATCGTTTCACATCCACCAAGGTGTGTGCTAAGATTTTCCTGTGTTCTAAGAGAAAACCATGAGTTGCAGGCACATTCAGAGCCTTTACTAGACCTAAGAAACACTTAGGTTGAGACCCATGAATTTTGTGGAGTTTCAAATCCATAGCTCAGGTCAGCAAAGTTGGTCCTCTAACACAATGAACTACTGCATAAAAATTCAAAATAGCCTGTATTTAGCTCATTTTTTCACAAACTTCTCTTGGTAGTAGCAAAAGACGCCGGGTAAATTTTGCAGTGTTAGCTATAAGCAAAAAGAATGCATCAGATTTTATTTTACATGAGAGGTGAAAAAAGAAATCTTTATTTGAACTTTTTCCTTTGAAGTTGCAGGTTTTCATCATGGGAAATTTTTGAGAATTTTAAAGGAGTGCTTCCATTTCACTTTGTTTCAAGTGTTTTTGCCAAAAAGCCTCAACAGCATAAACTAAAATTATTCAGAAATATTTATTTATGGAACATGATTTAGTATGAAAAAAAACTTTTGGATGTATTTGCTGCAGGAAATTGAAAATTTCCACTGGAAATAAAGTAACACCATAAAAAATCAGCATTAACAAAACTATATTTCTGGTAAGAAAATTGTCTGCACTAAATACTGTGGCCAAGAGTAATCACAATTTATCCAAAAGCCTGAGAGAGCTACAACGGATTTTTTGGAACCTTTTAAATATCTCACCTAATGCAGTAATAATGTTGCACAGTGAGAGTGTGAAAAGATTATAGTGGAAGGTTTGTAGCTCAGCAGCACCTGAATATAAACAACATATTTGTTTAACTGACAACAGCTTTTTCCGTACACAATTTTAAATTTGCAGAAATCTATAAATAGATAGCACTTTCACTGAAAGCATTAAATTAACCAACTGGGTACTCGACTTTGTGATGTGGAGCAACATGGAGTGATAATGAACACCATGTGTGTGTGATAATGGGGGCTGTAGAAAATAGATCTGGCCAGCTGAGTGAAAAGGAAATGCTAAAAGAAAAAATCTGAAGTCCAAGCCAAAACAAGTGACCTAGTGGAGCAAGTAAAGGTTTGTATTTGGGGCAGGCTAGAGGCCTGAGAGAGAGCAGCAATTCAGCAGGGTATTTTTAAGCATATGCTCAAGGCCCTCCTTATTCAGCAGGAAACTTAAGCATATGCTCAGAGGTTAAGCATCAGCTAAAGTCTCATTGATGTCAATGGGTCTTAAACACATGCCTAGAGATACATATGTGCTGAAGTGCTTTTACAAATAAGAATGGACTGGGGATCAGGGCCTCAGTCCCCTGGTATTCCATAGCAGGCTAACCCTGCAACCTCCTGGCTTTCCAAATTCTTCGGAGTAGATCTCATTTATTATACACACAGGACCAGACTTAAGTGTTAAGAACTTGCATTACTGTACATAACTGCCATTGGCCCTTTGGTACTGAAATAAATAGGAAAGTACAGATACATTTATAAAACACCAGTAATTTCTACTGCAATGTGTCCAAAGAATTCTCTTAATGATAACAGTGAAAGCATAAAATAAGCAGAAAGGCGACTTTTGATCATTTTAGTCCTTCCAATACTGATGTAAGAAGAAGTCCACAAGAATGTATTTAAGGATAAAACTGACTTTTAACTGGAAACTGACTTTGGGTAATTTATTTTGAAAGAGCACGTGGTGCTCTTAAATTTGTGCAACCAATGGATCTGTATTTCCTTACGACCTTCTGCACCTGATTAGTCCACTTATCAGCCACAGAGCTGACTGGACATCACTGTAACAACAGAATACTCACTTTCTTTGGCAATTCGACTTCACATAGACAAACTGCAAAGCATTATCTGCCATGATACAAATTCAGAAACCCACACAATTATTCTCTGAATCCCAGATGTCAGGTCAACATTATGAAAAAAATCTCCAAAATTTTTAGGTAAGTTATGTCAGACTAAAGCATGGCTTGTCCTTCTTTGAAACTGCATGAAGATATACCACAAAGCAGCATGGGGAATTATATGGCCAGGTTACTAAAGATATTAAATATTTATTCTATGAAGTTAGTATAGAATTTGAAATTATCGGTGAAAATCCTTCCTGTGCGTTTCAGTGAACCTGAACAATCACTTGGTCTTTGCATTTTGTTACTCTCCAAGGACAAATATGCAGCAGAGGAAATGGTAATAAAGATGCACTGCAGGGCCAGTTGAAAACTACTTTAGATGGATTCTGTAAATTATGGCCCATTTTAAAACACCTTTAATGCAACAGAAGCAAATTGGGGTGCATTTGAGTAGCAGGATACTGCCAGAATACTGGTGTGTGCTTTTTCTCTAGTGATGCCACAGAAATGATTACAGCAAAAATCTGAGGTAAACGAACAAACAAATAAGAATCACTTCAATAAAATTTATTTTAAAGAAGAAAATCTATTATTTACATGTGTGTTTTCCTTCTGTCAGAGGACTCATGTTTAACTGGAGAGCATTACAGTTTGGCATTTCCTGCAAATGCACTGAGGAAAAGCCACAGCAATATAGTATTCCTTCCATAGATGTTAACGTTTAAAGACTCACAGAAGTGGCTAATGTTCAATTCCTGGTTAACATTTGATTGCTTTCTTGCTTTGTTATTCCAGATGAAGACAACCTGGTGAAAGCGTTTCCACATTCCTCTTTGCACTTCTGCTATGACAAAACTTAGCTGATGTAGGCAAATTCAAGTTCTAAAAGCATATATCTTAGTCGAATTTTGTTTCAAGTTTCTGCCTCTTTATTAACTAGGGAAGAACACCTCTTCCTTCTTGCCCAAGAAAGCTGCTGGTTATCATTCCCATCCCTCCAGTCGGTCGAGTAACACATGATGCTAGCCTAGAATAAATAGGAAACAGGTTCCTATGGAATCTGAAATACTGTTTGTACATCCTACCACTGACCACAGCGGAACAATGGTGTGCCAATGACAGAGAAAAAAAATAACTCTATTTGCTTGCTCTTTCTGTGCCTCTGTCTGAAATATACCTAACTCCAAAGCTATTATTTATAGTTATGAGGTGATAACTGAGAGCTAGCAGTCTGCTGAGTGAAAAAATGTTTGCATTTATCCTTTCTAGAGATAGCCTATATATGCACACACATGCCTGTGCAGCAGCTATTCTTACATACTGCATAGGGAGAAATACCTAATCAACTACAGTGCTTATCCAGTGCTATGAAAGAAAAGTAAAGGTAAGTTCTTTATTTTGTGTGAATTAAGTGATAGAACTTCATTTTTTAAGGTTATTCAAAATTAAGATAATTTTAATCAAAGCCTACAGCTACACTGGCATTGTTTAAAACATTGAGAAGCAGTGTTGTAAGTTTTTTGTGAACACTTCTGTGTATCAATTTTATTAAAAAATCACTTCTTCAGAGTTGCAATATGTTGCAACTTGCAAATATGTTTTTTAAAGTCAATCTTGGGCAAAAAGGTTGGACAAGATAGACATTAGGAGGAATTTCTTCATAGAAAGGATTGTCAAGCATTGGAACATTGCCCAGGGAGGTGGTGGAGTCTCCATCCTTGGAAGTGTCTACGAAAAGACTGGACGTGGCACTTAGTTCCATGGTTTTGTTGACATGGGGGTGTTCAGCCCAATATTGGACTCAATGATTTCAGAGCTCTTTTCCAGCCTAATCAAAGGTCTTTTCCAACCTAGTTGATTCTGTGATTTTGTGAAATAAATGTACATGGTTCACACAATCACCAAAATGCTGATGTTGGAGGGATCTTCCAGAGGTCATCTAGTTCAGCTGCCTGTCTGCAGGACTATCGCCAGCATCAGACCAAGCCACCCATGGTTTTCTCTAGTCAAGTCCCAAAAACCTTTAGGGATAGATATTCTGCCTCTTCCCTGGGTACCCTGCTCCAATCATCCAAAGCAAAAAAATTATTCCTAGCTTCTATTCTAACTTCCACAGTCACAATTTGACACTGTGACCCTTTTTTGGCCACTTAAAGCTATGAAGAAGGGTTTAGCTTCATCATCTCCTTAGCTTGCCTTCAAGTAGTTCCAGACTACCCATAGCTGCTTCCTCATCAGGCTCTACAAGCACCTTCCACCTTTCTGTGAAGGGCATGTCCTCCAGGCTTCTGGCCACATTGGCAGCCCTCCACTTGTCCCTCTCCAACACGTATACACTCCCAGTGCTTCAGTCAACCTCACACATCACTTCTATAGTTATGACAAATAGGGTGAGCTCAGCTTCATCAGGGTTGCTTGGAAGATTGTCACTGAACCACCCCTTTATTCTGCCTGGGGTTTATGGTACAGCCTTTGACAGGCCCAGCTGACATGGTCTAAGACACTGGTGCCCCAGGTTGCGTCTTTTCCCAGTTCCACCGTCTTTTCTCAGACCACCTCTAGCTCAGAGCTGGCAGAAGGTGTTGTGTCCCAACAGCCCTCTTCTGTTAACTCTGCTCTGGGGACAGCACAGGGTGGCCTGGCAGACCATGAAGCCTGTAATGGCTGCTATCACCAAACCTAAATTCCTTGGAGGTCATTTCCAGGTGGACTTTACCTCTGAATTTCAAACAGTGTCATTATGCCTGGATCATTTTTCTCCATGAATGGGTCGTTTCAAGGAAATATAAAAAACAGTTCTATGATCAGATGCTGTCTAAGTCTTATGACTGCTCTGCTTGATTTAAGAGGAGCAGAAATCCCCTGCACAACTCTTTCCAGAAGACAAGCATTTAATAAATCTTGTGAAAGTGTGAGGAAAATATGGGGGAAAAGGAGACACTGATAAGAGAAATACTTTCAAAATAGACAGCAACAACAGACAGTTTAAAGTCATTTTCTAGCCAAGTAATTACAGGAGTTCTCTGTCATAATTTCCCATGGAGGAAAAAAGTAAAAAACAACTAGGTAGTAATCTGGAAGTCTGAAAATCTGTTGTACTGTCCTTCTAATGGAAGGTTAGAACTTATGTGAAAATAGGAGATCTGTGTTTTTCTAATCACACAGAACTTATGGTTTACATCAGTTCTTGGCCCCTGACTGCATGGATTATGGTGGATACTATCCCCTCATGAGCAGTGTGGCTGACTTTGGCCTCTTTTTCAGCCATCCAGCCGTGTACTTCCCTCCTTAAGGTGGGAGAAACAACTAATGAACAGAAGAACCACATTCTAATAGCTGTGATTCCACCCAAATCTCAGTTTTCATCATGTCAGGACATTCTGTCCATGCTTCCTACTGAGCAAAGCTAACTCCACTTCCTTATTCCTTTAGGTATCTTCCTGCTCAGTGCCTTGTTTATGGTCTCTGGGCTGCTTTCCAGAAGCCATCAAAACTGCCTGGCTCTCCCCATAGGTTAGGAAGAGGGGATGAGGTGGGATTTAGGTTATCTGACCATGGCCCAAAGCAAAGAGTACAAGCATCCCACCAGCAGGTGACAATTGCTTGGCTCTCCTCACCTTAGCCATCATTTGTGCTTGATCCAGGCCAAATCCCACCCAGCCCAAGGGCTATCCATTCCTACAAGCTTCCAGTCAACCTTTGGGAGAGCAGTGTATACACATACACGTTCCTCAGGCAGCTCCCTGTGAGAGTGCCAGGCCATTAAAAATGTTTCTTGTTCCCAGCTTGGAAATATTTGACCAGTTGAAGAGAAATATACTTTTGGCATGTACTCCCAACCCACACTTTGTTTTCATATTCTTTGCTATCAGTAAAGACATTTTAATAAGCCACAAAAAAAGCTCGGGATGAATTTGCTCAGTTAAAAGTATTTCTGAATCTATATTGTAAACAGAAACAGAGCTGACTCAACAGCAACACTTCCTAAAACCCCAAAACTCAACAGCAAGTTACACAGAGGAAACAAGATAGTTTTAGTCATAAAAATCAAACTCTACTCTCATACTGGGTATTTCTGTCATCTATATGATACACAGTAATAAGTAATCATACCTCTGTCACGTTATTTTCCCAATGCCTTAGCCTGGAAATAAGTTTTAGAGAAGTAATAAGTCTATTATGACAATATGAAGGAGACTTCTTTCCCTTTTGCACTCCAGGAAACTTGAAAACCACCTGTGAAGATGCTTACATACACTTGCTTTCCAGCCATCAGCTGACACAGAACAGCAGTACCAAAGGCCAGCAAATTCTCTCCAGAATTCTCCTGGAGTCACCCTGATCTGGGATGGGATTTGGAATTTTGAGTCAAGCTAGATACCAGCTCAATTTGTACCATCACAGCAGCATGGAGCAATTTCAACACTGCTGGAACCAGTGGATCAGCTGTGTGAGCCACGCCTGCTGTTCCCTCTATGCAGTCTGGACATGGGTACAAGGGAAACCATGAAAACCAACTGCATGAAAACTGCATATTCTCAAGGAATAAAACTTCAAATAACCAGTGGGGCTAAGGTTGGAGGTAAAAAAAAAAAGTTTTGACAGGTTCCTTCCCCTCCTTTTTATGCCTGTCTTAGAGTCAGAGATGTCATCAGGTAATCCCTTTCCCAATGGAAAGGGAAAAAGAAAAGTTCTGGTGGTTGATTTGTTGTTTTCGTGAACATTTTTTCTAAACTCTTGAAATTGTTTTCAAGAAACAGAAACTTTTTAAGTTTTTGCTTTGCAAGGAGAAAAAGTGCTTCCCTTCAAAGAGAGCATAGAAGTGCATTAAAAAAATAAATAAATGCATACTTTAGGAATGTTTCTCACAGGAAAAAAAAAGACCACTCATACAAAAGGACATATAAGGCAAAATTCAGAGGGGTATTAAGACCATAATAAAGGAAATATTAAAGCTCACCAAACTTTTCTGCTAATCACACACCTAACCTGTCTGACTCCTCTCACGCAGACCCAGACAAGCTGCTCCTAGGTGAATGTCAGTAAGAACAGCACTATAGCAGACTCGGTATCTTGACCCAGACTAACACTCCTACACGGACACTAAGGACTAAAGAAACACAGGCCCTATTGTTAATCATTGCTTTTAGCAAACTTCCCTCACAGCCTGAGCTAAGCACCATATTAAATTGTGAAGAAATCACTAGAACTACTATGCTGCAAGTGACTTTTAAATCAAGTGCATCAGTTATACGATATTTAGCACTATGCTGTGAAGGGTGGTAAATGGAGGTGTCATAAATATCTGACTTTATCATCTGTTGACTCATAATCCAGATGCCAATGGGATATAAATCATGTAAAGCATGTTTCCAGATTAGGAAAGCCTGGCTGTTCGCTATTGTTCGAGCGAGCCACATTATTTCTTTGCAGGATCAGGAGTGCCCTCTGATGGATAGCAGCTAGTACTGGGAAGTAAGAGTTGACTGGAAAGTGGCACATCCTAAATCATCCACGCAATACAAGATATTCTCACTTCCTGCACTATGCATTTACAGTCTTCTGTATGATTAACTACTATAATAACCAACTTTTTTTTCTTTGAAAGAAACTTTTTGCATATTTCTCCTTCCATCTCCATCATTTATATTAATATTAGGAGTGCAGTCAGGGCACTGCATGTGCATACATCAAGTTGTAAAGCAAATAAATTGAAAGAAATTTAAGACATAAACTACAAAATTTGTGTAACAAGCCCAGAGAAAGGCCTTGAAAGGCTCTGACAAATTCAGACACCTGGAAATTCAAATATTCAGCTGAATATCAAAAAGGTATAACTGAGGACACAGGTAAACTCTCTTAAGAAGTGCTTATGTGCAGGTAAGAGCCCAACAGCTTGTCTGTATTTTTCTAGCTCTATAAGCTAACCTAATAAAACATGCTAAATCTCTCTGCAAACTTTGCCTTACTTACATCCTTAGACAATCACAATAGAACTGTGAGAAAACAAGATCTTTTTTTTTTTTTTCTCCATCATCTGCTACTTTTTGTGTCAGTCAGGTATTGAGCATCTTCAGGCTGCTTATAATTTTAAATTTTACCACCTCTGACACCAACTGCCCTTTCTAAACTGATGTGGGGGCTGGAGAAGAGTCACAAACTTGGAGTTTTTTGTGAAGATGACTGTGCCCAGTACATGGTAACAACACCCCCTTCCACTGGAGTAACAGGACTGGAGTTAACACCTTTGGTGAAAAAAAATCCCCTCAAACTGGTTTCAAACACACACTTTCCCTATTATACACCAAAAAAACATTAATGCAAATTTGAAATATCCAGGCCCTTATGATACTCATAAGCTGCTCATTAGGGTTAACAGCAATTAATACTAATACTGACCACCTGAAGATCCTTAAAAAAGGCAAAATATGAAGAATTGCACGTTGTTTAGTAGGTTACAAATGCAGACACCCACAAAACCCATCTCCTTAGGCGTGCAAAGGGTGATGGGTGGCAGGAAGGAACGTGGCTGGGGAACAAGGAGCCGTGTGCATTTTCCCCGTGACTCCATCACTGCTGCTGATGCACAAAGCCAGCAGTCATCTTGCCCTAGCTCTGTTGCACCCTTTTGGCAGAGACCCACACAAACTCTGCTCTCTCACTGCTATTTTATTGTTATTTTTAAGATCCAAGCCAAACGTCATTTTTAGATTTTCCCTCTGATGAGCAAAGCAGGAGGAAATAACAGCTTCGAATGAAAGAGACCGGGGGAAAGTTGTTTTGCGGCAGATTTTACTCGAGCTTTATGTATACCATAGAACTGTAATAATTCTGAAATAGTCAGTCCTTGGATACTATGATTGTAGCGTTCCTCTTGCACATAGAATTGCAGCCAGCTGAGCCTCAGACCGGGATTATCCGGACACTGTCCAGGATGGAGTACGAGGCATCTCCTCAGCACAAGGGTGTGGGGACAGCGCTGGCGCTCCCGTGTGAGGCCCGCAGGGGCGGGCGCGCTGCCGGCAGCGCCTTCGGGCCCCGGAGGGCTCTCCCTCGCAGGCAAAGGAGGTTCCTACCGCTCCTTCTGCCTCGGTCTGAGGAAGACCTGCTCCAGCCCTTGTCCCTGAGGGGTTTCTACACCTCGGAGGAGATGCTCTGGGGCGAGAAGAGCGGCAGGAAGCAGGCGCCCTGCTCGGGCCGTGCGGGACCCGGGGAGGGCCAGTGCCGGCCCGGCCCCTCAGGGAGGGCGCTGCAATTCCCTCACTAGCGACGGACGACGGGAAACCTTCCCCTGTGTCCCCTCCGCTGCCCGCGGCCCCCAGTCAGCCGCATGCCGTCTAACGGGGCTTCCCGCCATCGCTCCCGTCCCAAGGCTTCAGCCTCCGCCGCGATCACCCCGGGTTGCGAGGAGGAGGCCGCGGGGCGCAGGGCGAGCCCCTGCAGCTCGGGGCGGGCAGAGCCGCGGCCTTTCCCGGCCCGAGGGCTCCCCCCTCGCCGCTGCCAGCACGGGCGGGAGGCAGGGCAGGGCAGGGCCGGCAGCCATCCCCGAACAGCCGCTTCGTGTGCCTCGGGAACGCAGGGCAGCGGCGCTCCAGGAGCCGCCTTGGAAAAGGCGGGAAAATGGCCTGGGAAATCACTTGGAATTTTAGCTAATTTATGCTGAATCGGTGGCAGGGTGTTAAGGTCTAAATGAAACATCCTTTCCACTTTTCAGTGGGTCCGTTTAATTTTCTATTCAGATTTCTGGTTCATGAAAATGTCCAAAGGCTGGTTTTAGAGCAGGACTTTCGTTTCCACAAACCTTTCCCGCACATTCCGCTGCCACCCTCACCGCCCTTTCTAACACTGAGGTGCCGTGCCGAGCCTCAGGACTGCGCTGTGCCCTCGGCACCTCACGGGGCTTGATCCATCTGAGTCCAGATCCAGCCTTCTTGCCTAAATACCCCCCCGCCTTAATTCTGTGCTTTCTTGCACTTTCCCATGTGGGCCTGGGGAAGGGTCTGGAGCACAAGTCTGATGAGGGGTGGCTGAGGGAGCTGGGGATGTTTGGCCTGGAGAAGAGGAAGCTCAGAGGTGACCTTATCACTCTAAAGGAGGGTATATCCACATGGGAGTCCACCTCTTCTTCCAGACAACCAGCAGGATATGGTCTAAAACTGCACCAGGGGAGTTTAGTTTTGGTGTTAGGAGGAATTCTTCACAGAAAAGTTGATTAGATGTGGGAATGGGCTGCCCGGTGAGGTGATGGAGTCACAATCCCTGGAGATGTTTAAGGAATGACCAGAGGACGCATTTGGTGCTATAGTGTAGTTGACAAGGTGGTGTTCAGTCATAGGTTGGACTTGATGAATTAAAGGTCTTTTCCAATCTAACTGATTCTGTGATTTTGTTGCTGTCACCAAGAGGCCTCCTGTGATCTGTAAGCTTGGGGGGTGACTTGCATATACACGCCCTGGGTAAGTGGCATTATAGCTCTGCAGGAAAGATTTCTAAAACTAGCTAAAGGGCACCACTTTTGGTAATTTTATGAACAAATAATCTGAATAGAAAATAAAACAGATCCACTAAAAAATGGAAAAGGACTTTTATTTTGACCTTAACACTTTTCCACCAATTTAAGAATAAGTTAGCTAAAATTCAAAATTATGTGCCCTTCTAAATTTAAAAAAAAATAAAAAGAAAAAAGTTTCAATTTTAAAGGTGAAACAATTTATGGTCTTAGCATCTCTTCAAATCTTTTCCATTAAGATTAATAGGAACTGACTCTTTTAGCTTGACATTTTGTTACAAAGGTAAGCATTGTCTAGTGGGATAATAATCATCATAATGATCATCATTATAATATAACTAACAACTAAATATAACTGTTTGGCATCACAAATACTCAGTGACCCCAGTTCTCTTCTGAAATCCCAATGTCTCTGGTATCTAGACATAGTAGATAACTGCTGTTTCTGTTTAGCTGTGGCAGTAGCATCTACAACAATAAAACCTGCTTGCAAAGTGGGAGATGGGTGGTAAAAAAATTTGGCTAAGGGAAAATACTTGTAGTTTTCTAAGGGGAAGTAAACTGTATGGGAATAGCTAAGAAACAGCAGCTGGCTTTTGAGTACACAAAATAAAATGGTAAAAGAAGGTGCCTACTGAGTCATTCCTGTGTCCATGGCCCTTAGTGAAGTGCTTATGCTACAAAGAGTGTCAGAAGGAAAGTACCTGAGCTGGAGCAAGAAAGTTACAGATTTTTGAGGTTGTCCTTCAGTGAAAACTTTGTTGTTTGAAGTTGTCCTGGATTTCTGTAGAATAAAATACGGCCTTTTGTTGTTGCACAGCACTAAGGAAGCAAAATTACTGCCACTTGTACTTTTAAGTGATCAGGGTATTATCTGTTAAGCAGTATGACACCATTCATGTGTGAACACATGGTTTAAATTTATTCTCCAAAGTTTGACTGGACTTACTCTTTATAGGTGAAGCCTTTCAGATCCTGCGTACCTGTCTCTGCCATAAATAAGGAGTCAGAAGTGCAGTGTTGTACTTTTCATTTTGCTTGTCATTCCCCTGATCTGAAATCTTCTTTTGATTTGCTGACAATTCAGGGCAATCATGAATCAAACGCCATAGATATGAGAAATACAGAATTAAAAGCAGTCCAGAAACAGAACTCTGTTGCCCAAAAGGCAGTGAATTCCCTTGCCACTGGGATGGATGGACTTTAATTTGTCAGTAATTCATCAGGGCAATGGAGAAGTATCAATAATAAAAGGATATGAAAATACCAGTCTTGTTGCTTTATGGACAAATCGACCTGGCCAGTCCAACACCTTGAATGAGGGGAGACTGACATGCAAACCATGGTCTATACATCTTTACCCTTCAGGCATGCCGAGGTGATGGCAAGATCAAAGAGGCTTTTGAAATGCCAAGTTCTGAGAAAGGAAATTGGGAAATATAACTCCAGAGTTAGCTGGAGGGGGCAGGGATGAGGGTCATGTTAGAAGGTGTTAACCACCGTAGAGAGAAGAGAGACTCTTATCCCAGATGGTGCAGACATTTCATTGTTGAAATACAACTGTGACCAGCCCGTGTTATAAGGTAATGAAATCTGTCACAACTGGAACATCAAAAGTGGTCACAGGCTATAAAGGAACGGTGTTTGTGGGAGCAGTAGGGGCAAGAAATGTTGGACACTGGAGGCTGTGTCTCTGAGACACTGTAGTCAAGAGGATCAGAAAGGACAGGAAGGAAGAGATTGTCTTGCTGACAGCTGCCCGAGGACAGGAGCGCAGGACAAGTAAGATATTGCTTCCTTTGTAATGAATCCAAGCTGCACCTCCGTAGCCTGACATTTACTGAATAAACTGAGTTAGTTGCTCACTCAGACAAGTCCTTTCAGTCCACTCTGGTTTTCCTATACATTCTTAGTACATTCTGTTTTAATTAGACCAGTTGAGTCCTTGATTGTTTGCAAATTTCATGCAGACTTTTCCTTAGCGGTGCTTCTAAAGAAGAGGAACTACAGAAGGATGCCTGGAGCCTATCATAGTTGGGATGTTTGGTCAAAGGGGCTTGGACTACGGAGAATTCTCACAGGAGATGGCACTTGCAGAACTGGGGACTGGCAAACATAAAGGAAACATCTGGATGGTAGGATGGCTTTTTATCTTCCTCTGATTTTCTGGTCACTTTTAGAATTTGAAAATAATGGATGCCAAATCAGAAAGACAGGTGTCAGTCAGCTTTCATGAAAATCAGTGCTGTAAAGCAGAAATGTACTGAAAAATGCAAACTAATTGAAGGAAAATAGGGGAGAGCAGACGAAAAAGTGCAAGTAGCAGAGCTAGACACTTCCAGCAGAGAGCAGCATCACCCTGGATGAGCTGTGCATGAGCATGAAGGTTGAGAACCGCTTGCCTACCGATGAAAGATAAAAAAAGCAGATGTCTGTTGCAAATAAAACTCTCAGAAAAATAATTGCACCTTTCCGTTTTTGACTTTTGAATCATACTTAGATGCTCTTAAAACACTGACTGTTTAGGATAAATGTGTTGGGGTTGGAAAGTAGGAGAAAGAATCTGAGACTGGAACTGGAAGTGGGAGCCAGGTAGATCCGGGCCAGACACATGGGGAGGAGTGGAGAGTTAATCAAAGGAATAATGAGTTGGCTGGTAGCCTGGTGATAGGGCAGGACATTGGAAATAAATGAACTCATGGGGCTGACAGAGCAGGGAATGGAATGAGAGGAAGTACAGGCAAAGAGTACGGGATTAGTACCTGGAACCAGAGACGGGAAATAGAAAAACATACTGGAAGAGATGAGACAGGTGGCATCAAAGAGAGAAGGAATAAGCAGAAAGGATATTCTGTTAATCAGTAAAGCCCATCTCTCTACAGATGCCTTGGGATGCATATGTGGCTCTATTCTGCTTCCTGTGAGTCTCTGTGAAACCCCATGTCTGACATAATATAATATTGTCCTATCATGGATGAAAACATGTTGCTGCTGTCTCTCCTTTTGAAAAACAGTCACCAGGAAGAGGTCAATAATGTGGATTTAGATGTTCCAAGCCAGCTGTGGTATCATGGAGACAATAAGATGCTGCCACATGATAGAATTTAGGATTTTTTGTTCCCATTTTCTTTTTTAAAAAATGTAGGACATTGCAGAAAAAATGATTTTTAAAAATCTTCTTAAAGTTTCAGAGTCAAATCTGGAAAAGTCAGGCAATGAGACAGTCAGGGGATTTCACCCAATCCTCTGTGAACAGGCATTGTGATGGGTCCTTGAAATACATGACTACCTGGGTCTATTTCCACAGAATTCTGTTTCATTTTCTGTCTGGACAAAGCTTGTTTTGGGAGTCATCAGATTTGTACAGTGAAGGAGGATGACTTCCCTCCCTTTATACGTCATTTGCTGCAGAAATTGAAAGGATATAAGACATGTGGAGAGAAGTTTGTAGAGGACGATGATGACATGGTTGGACTCACTGGACAAACCCTGAACAACAGCACTTTGCTTCAATGCCTTCACACCTTCCTACCTTTGCCATGATATCTGGGAATTCTCCTAGTGAAACTTTGCTAGTTGCTTTTGTTTTCTTCTGCTTTTTTTGCTCACTTTTGTTTTCTGAGTGATGATCGTGTCACTGTGTTCTTGACTTGAGGATCAGTGGTGTGCAGTGTGTAGGACTATCAAAGGCTACAACTGAAGCTGTACCACGCTTGAGACAAGGACTAACCCACCTGAGTCCTCTGGAAAGCCAGGTATTAGGAGACTGAAGCTGGGGAAGGTGACAGTTCTAATCTTAATTTCTGTGCAGCATAAATCCCTGATTTATAAAATTGTGATGGTGAATGTCAGTACATTACTCCAGAGAAGGAATCTAGAAATTAAACAACATTTTGGTGACAATGTGGGTACAGCAGTGAGAGATTCCATAGTCCAACTTGCACACGAATCAGAGGTGCAATTGAAAAGTATATTTTATGATCTTCTAATTAAAACATAACACACACAGAATGAAGTGAAATTAATATTGTGTGACCAACACGGGAATCATCTGACCTAGTTTTAGTCATCAAGACTTGCTCCAGCCAGTAGGGATTTTATTCCACAGTAGGTGTCCATGGCACTTGTCTCTCTCTGTGTACTTGCTTGCTGCTTTCTCAGAGAAAATTTATTTAAGAACTAGGTATTTTGCTTCATGGCTATGGTATTTCACATTGTTTGTGAGAACCAATGTGTTTTATAAATGGCACATGCAAAATACACAGCTACACCAGGTCAGTCAAGAGGAGACACAGCTATCTGGTGAATTTGATCTCCAAACTTTATTTTCTGACCAAACAATAAAGGTATTGAGTAAAACTCAACTTTGATCTCAAAACTTGTTTTATTTTAGATTCCTATATTATCTTTTCCAGACCCTTTTTTTTCTGCCTGATACTTTTCCCTAGGCAGTTCTTTGTTTAACAGTCTGCTCCATGTACTGTTAATCTGGACTGTAAACTCTGGCCTAGGGGCTCTTTTTTATGTGCTGTCTGTGTAACACCTAACATCTGAGACACCTCTTGGGTTTGAAACTAAGCACTTCCATAGGACAGGTAATAAATACTCATAATTCCAGTATCTTAATGGTTTCAGTCAAGTAGAAGTGAAGCTGTGTATGTCAGAGATCCATGGCTGAATCTAGCACTGCTTCCAGGAGATCTAAAGAGTACTGGTGAAATTTCTACAGTGAACCATTACCTGCAGGTGCTGTAGGAATGGAAACAGAGATTAAGGAAGTTAAATCTGCTTTCAGTAGCAGCACAGGGTTCAACCAACCACACATGGTTGCTGTTCCATTCTCAAGGAAGAAGTAGTGACTGTCCCATAGCAGCTGGAAGGGATGCTATGAGTCACTGGCACCTTCTCACTCTGCTCTGCTCTACTGTGGAGAGGAAGGGGCATTTTTCTAGAGATTTTTTACACATTTCTGACTAGCCATACTAGTTACTGACATAGCCAGAGAAATTTCATTATAGAGCTCCCCCAAAAACTTAGGGGCAATAGACGTTCTCCTTTCCCTATCTCTCCAATCCTATGCACAGAGTAGTGAATTATCCTCAAGGATAACAAAGGATATTTTATTAAATTAAAACCACTACACTGGACATAAAGCACTCATTTTATTAAATTAAAATCACTATACTGGACATAAAGCAGTAGATATTACATCAGTTAATGCCACAAGGCTAAGAGCAATTAGTGATATTGGCAGAAAGGCACAGGCAATCCCACATGAATGTGAGGTAGAGCTTCTTTATTGTGGAAGTGACTGAGCACTAGAACAGGCTGCCCAGAGAATGTGCAGTGACCCCACTGGAGATATTAAAGAACCATCTGGATACAATTCTGTGCTTGAGCAGGGAGTTTGAACCAAATGGCCCACTCTGGTCCCTTCCAACCTAACCCATTCTCTGAGTCTGTGATATCAAGAAAAGTGAAAAAATACAGCTGCATAAAAAGGGACTGAGTCTGTTTGGACCAAGCATTGAAATCAAAGTTCATACTTCTAAGACTAAGAAGGAAGAGAGAGTAGATGAGGATCCCCACTGCACCAGGATGTAAATGAGAATGATGTCCAAAGGATATATGGAGGATAAGAGCAGTGTGTGGGATTATTTTGTTTTACAGGACATGAGGACATGCCTATGAGCCCATTACCAGAGGCATGAGAGTGCCCATGGAGGGCACTCTCTTGTCAGCCCTAGGAAAGCAATGACAACGCGTCTCAGAGATTATGTAAGCCAGGGCAGAATGAAGCCATGTATGGAGGTGATGAGCTATATGATAGGCCAAGGACATTTTTTATGTCCCTGACAGCCTTCTGAAGTCTGCTGAGACCATTCATTGCTCTGGGTTCTCACTCAGTCCAGCCCTCCTCCATCACACAGCTAGAAGGATAGCCTATGTCAAGGCTGAAGAGTGAAGTCTGCTTATTCCTGTAATACTTCCAAGGAAAGAAATGCAGTGAAATCACCATTCTTTGCAGCTTAGTAGATTGCTAAACCAGACCACCCTGGAATCTTTGTGGTAGAGCATGAGAAATTCCACCTATGTAGGACATTTACCCAGCTAGCTGGCAGGGTCTGTGACAGCTCTGAGTCATCTCAGAGCCAGTCCCTGAAGAGAGGACTCTCTTGGCCTCACTGCTCTGAGTTCCTCATCCAGCACAGCTGAGTAGTCCTGTCTTGGCCCATTCCAGAATAGCTGGAAACCAAGTATTTTGTAACATCTGATGTGAGCTGCTAGGCATTGCAACAGAGATGCCAGGAAGGAATATAGTAACAAAACAAACCTTTTACCAGGAAGCCCTGTGTGGACACTCCAGAAATTTCTTCTAGCAACATTTGAACTCTAAAGTCAAGATAATATAAATTAGACTTTGTTCCATGCTGTCCTCCAGAGTAAGACCAAGAATTTGTTTCCCATCCAGTTCTGCTGAGTGACCTAGAAGAACAATACAGTGCAACCTAGTTCATAAAGGGAAACAACAAAAGAGAGGTAACACGCATGGTCACTCAAGGTACTGCTGGCTGGCTGCAGAGGTCATCTAACCAAGATTTGTAATGCTTGCCCATGTCAGAACAAGTTCTGTGTGAGAGGTTTGGAGATGGTTAAAGAAACTTCAGAAGAGCTTTTCTGAGATATATGCCAGTGCTGAATATGAAGAGTGATCTCCACTGTCATGGGATGTGCCACTGACATCGTGGAGCAAGACTTCATCACTTCTTTCAGAGGAGCATAAGGGAAGAAAGGAAGGAGTCAACTACATTACACATTAAGCCCTTTTTTGTCTGTCTTTAGCTTTCTCTCATAGACTTGCTAGACAGACACTCTGATGCTCTCTTGTCTTCTCTCACTTCAGTTCCAACAGTCTCGTGTTTATTTCTGTACATTTTCATGTTACTCTTTTCCTTAAAGTGTTAGTGATAGACTGGAGAGGCAGTGATAGGAGCAGATGGATTAGGTATCCAGTGACATCTTGTTTTAGTAGCACATCCCCTGGTTCACATATCCTTGTTTTGGGCATCCCAACAGAAATCTGGAGTAGGCCATTTTAGCATAAAGCTAGCCCCACATATTTTCCTCTTTTCTGAATTAATATTGAAGAAGCTGTTTTCCAGGATACAACCAGCATCATCAAAGAGCCATCTCACATCAAAAGGATGCCTATTTATGCATCTGACACCTCGTAAATGGATGTCACATGAGATGGGACCTTCAAAGCACCAGAAAGAGCAGCTTCCTAAGAGAATCATCATGAACGGCCAAGGCCAGCAGAATACAAGTGGCAGGGTGACCCCCACAAGTCCTTAATTGTCCACCCTGTTCCATGAGGTGCAAGGTCAATTCAGGACAGCCCAGGCTGTTTCTGTTACACTCTGCCCGACCAGACTAAAACATGCGTGTTGTATGCATGGAGAGCTCTGTGGCCTTTGGGGTAGGGCCGTCCTGTACAAGTCAAAGACAATATTGTGTATACAAGTCCTTTTTGCTTCCTTTGGGGTTTTGCTGTGTCTCTGTTTGCACATAGCTGTGGTGGACAGAACCAGCATCTGTTTAGAAATGGTGTGGCTGTGGACAGGGATTGATGAGGAGAGGAAACAAGGCCAGGCAGATGCCGAGATAAATGGTGTTGGTGCACACAAACATCCAGAAGCAGAGTGACTGGCCAGAGTTATCTTTGTTTCTCACTCAACTGACTTCCTAGCAGATTTGAGACACTTGGTAATGATGGTGTTGCTATTTGTCTAGCAGATTAGAGCAGGGCCACTGGATCAGGATGAAGTGGATGTGACTGAACTCAGGACTGGTGTTTACTTTCAACATATTGTGAGCCATTCAAACTTACCAGGGCAGCAGAGATCTAGTCACTGCAGGGAATACACCCCAAAGAGCCATCCATCAGGGCTGCCATGGCATGAGACACTCAGTTGCCCAAAAAGAGCCAGCCAGACACCCAGACCTCTGCCATATGTGGCTGGCAAGTATGGCACTACACCTAACAAGATCCTCTTTACCAGAGGGAAACCTGGAGTGCCCCAAACAAAACCAACACCTTTGTTTGTGTGATGAATCCCAGCAGGTGTGTCTACTCTTGTGTGACCAGATCCCTCTCTAACTGCCCGTGACTGCCCAAACTGATTTCCATTGGCCACAGTGAACATTTAAGCAAACTAGAGCACATGTAGTCACCTTCTTGTGTCCTGGCTTTGAACTGAATCCCAGCCAGGCTGCCAGCAGAGGCCAGCTGAGGAAGAAAGCTTAGTCAAAGAGGATGTGACAAGGAGGAGAGGGAGCACAACTCCAGATTTTGCTAGCGTGCAGCTCATGCCGTTAAGGTTTACTCTGTGGTGGGATGGGCAGTGCACAGGGCAGTCACCAGGGTAATAACAAGACACCACACAGCTGTTTTAATTCAAGTCATGCTGGGACAGTGGAGCACAGCCTTCATGGAAGAAAATACAGGTTCATTCACTTTCCAGCCATCTGAGGAAACAAACAAACCAAATGAGTCTAGATTCCAGTCCGTGGACTTCGGGTACCCAGGAAACTGGGGCATGACATCATCCAGCAGAAAGGAGACAGCAGCTCGTTCAGCTTCTGTAATGCTGTAAGAAACCACCACTTCTCTCACAGTGGGGGAGCTCATGTTTTTAAGGGAAAAAGTGGCCTGTCGGTCACCACTTACAATGTGTGATTGTCCAGAAGTTCCAAAGAAGTGTATGGAAGTGACAGCACTTTGATTTTGAAAAATTTCTTTCTCCAGATAATTCTGTCGTTTAGTAGTGGAAGAAGATATGGACTCACACTGTGAGTGAATGAATTAAAGGAGCAGGTGGGATCCCCAGTCAATCTGATTTACCCAAAAGATGGTCACCCCATGCTGCACCCCTAACAAGCTGTTTATTTAAGGCATTGGCAGAGTTTCCCCTCATCATGCATTTGCCAAACCACAACTAAGAGCTTTGCATTTAGCCACGGAAGGAAAATCTTGAAAGCAATTCATGAATCTACACTAAAACCACTAGAGCTATAATTAAATCAACTCCTGAAGTAGTGTAACTTTTTATGGCTGAAATAGCAGCCTTTATTTTAAGCATCATTGGAGAAAGAGGAGGAGAGAGGCAAACATTTCCATGTGAAGGCTTGGAAACTCTTTTCAGCGCACTAAACATTCACCAAGGCTTCCTGTCAGCATTGAAGTTTGTCCTTTTTCCCTGCTGGCTGGATTTTCATCTCGTTTGACCTCCAGCAGCCGGGTGAAAGCCCTTGTCCAACCCGACAGCAGCTGTCTTCGGGTGAAGGACAGTGGTGGGACTGCGAGGACTGGGACGTGCGCGGACGCAGGACATTGCCGGGAGCTCGGAGAGCCCCGAGGACGGGCGGGCAGCGAGGGGACAGCGGGCGGGCAGCGAGGGGACAGCG
>VZTB01000164.1:198510-286010 GCA_013397245.1 Thryothorus ludovicianus
GGCAGCGCGGGGATGCTTCGGCGGCGTGGCGCGGAGAGCGGCGCGGGTGGCGGCGGAGCGGGCCGCGCACCGCAACGTGCTGCTGCTGGACGCCGGGGACCAGTACCAGGGCACCGTGTGGTTCTCCCGCTTCAAGGGCCGGGAGGCGGTCCACTTCATGAACCTCCTGCGCTACGATGCCATGGTAAAGAGGGCCGGGCGGCGGCGAAAAGCGCGGTGGGGTCTTCCCCTCCCTCTCTCCCCTTGAGTGCTAGGTCTGTTCCTGCCTTTCCTCTCCCCATGCCGGTTTTTCGCATTGCCGCCTCCTTCCGTGAGTAAAGTCGCCTCAGAGGAGGCTGTAGGTAATGCTAAAATCGTGGCCAAAGGCAGCTGAGAGACAGGCGAGGAGAAGGGAGGCGATTTGCTGGGTGATGGGCTCCCGGCCGAACTCAGTTGTGAGCTGGCAGCCCCACGGGAAGCCCGAAAGCGAGAGATGGTGGCGAGGCTAACACAGAGTGATGCAATGGAACTCTCCTTGGCAGATTCAGGGGCTGGGAGCAGGAAAAGGGCTGGACGGGCTCTGTTGGAGAGGGGCTGGCAAGCCATGGAAGCGACCCCAGCAAAAGCCAAGCCAAGAGTCTGGTCCTCGACAAAGGAGATAACTCTGCCTGAGGCTCGCAGCCTGTTCTGCTTCGGTCCCCAGGGAGAGCACAGGTGGCACGCGTTGGCAGTGCTGTTTCAAAGGGTTTAGGTTTTTGGTTTTCATCAATCCCACCCTGGTTGTGTCCAGTCCCCTCAGAGCTGTGGTCATGACAGGGTATATTAAGGGGGCTGTGAACAAACAGCCCAGAGACTGCAGCAGCGCCTTAGTGAGGAAGGTCTCTGAGACTGTGCTAATGGTGCACCTTTACTCTGCCTCTTAACTCGTGCAAGAGCTCTCAGAGAGGAAGGTAAAATCTCTGGCTGAGATTGGGGGATGTCACTCCATATCCTTAAATCTTTTGTCTCAGGGCATTTGCTTACTTTGCTTGCGTACAGCTCCGGAAAGGAGAGAGATTAAAGTTATGTTTGAGCGCTACTGCTGTTGTGAAAGTGACTGGATCTTTATTTCATCCCAGTTGTCAGCTTGAGGGAAAAATCTTCTGGGCATATGACATTCTCTGTCTTCACCTGTTTTACTTGGTCGGGAAAGGACTGTGCTTTCCTTTCTAGGTAAAAATGGTTTCACCATTCACAGGCTTCACCTGTGTATTCCCTCTGCCTCAGGACAGCTGTGGAAAAGTCATGCCCCAGTGCCCTTCCTTAGGCTAAGCACCAGACAGACACTGTGAGGGACACTGCTCCCTGTCCCCATGCCCTAGTGAACGCTTTTCTAATTGAAACTAACATTAACCGGTCTTTCCTCCCAATGGTGATGGAGAGGAGTATGTGCGTTCAGGACTCGTCCTCACTGTGAGCTGGGGAGCGCCTTGGGATTCTGCAGTGCAGAAGTAGCTGGAGGTGTTTTTTCCTCTTTCTTCATAAAGCTTTCTGCTGTCTGTCATTTTTCAGTCTTGTGCTTGCTGGTTTAACTGGTTCATGGGCAGCCTGCGAGCCTATGCAATTCCTGATTGTATCAGAAGGAGAAATTTTTTTTCATGCAGTGTTGAACTGTCCAGTTTTAGAAACAAGTTGTGTAGGAAACACCTGGTTTTGGAGATATACCGTGAGCTTTTTCATGAGAATAAACTTTAAAAAGAAACCCACCCCATACCAGATATCCAGAGGCTTGTACCAGGTGTGAATGTCTTAGGTGAAGTAATCAACCACTTGTTCTCTGTGGAGGTGCTGCTTATTGTAATTTGAATAGAAGGTGACGGGATAGGTGCTAAACGTTCTGTAGCTTCTCCGTCTTTCTGTGCTAGCAAAGAGCCTGAGGGACAAATGCCGAGCGTTGGGCAATGCTGCAGCATTTTTTTCTATTCTTCTGTCTGTGGTCCGTGCAGGGGGAGCCGTACAGTGGGAATGGTGCCTGGGTAGGGGCACAGGGAGCAAAGTAAGAGCCGCACTGCGAAGAGTGAGCTGGAGCTCCTTTAAGCAAGATTTGGGAAGTCACATCCCTGATAGTAGGGGTGGGGATTACTGAAATGTTTAGAAGTGAACTATACAGCACTAGGATTACAAACAGGATGAAGGAGAGAGCATGAGTCATTAAAGGAGTTACAGGATGCGGGCAGGAGCCATGAGAAGATTAGGACAGCCTTGGAAGCATTAGAGGTTTTCTCCACCAATGGGAGAATTTTCATTTTTTAAGTTACTTTTTTCTCATTTATACCTGTTATCACCTCCAGTCTGTTTCTCCTGTTTCATTGCCTTCCAAAAATTTTCATGGGACCGGCCTTTTTTTTTGGAGTAATTAAGACTAAAATCCAATTTAAATTCCTCAAAGGCGGTAATTAGAGAGGTGATGGAAATCTTCTAGCTCTACTTCTAAGTTGCATCCTTCTGTTAATTTGTATCCTGATTTTTGAAATATTATTAGACTTATTCCTTGTGAAAAAGAGGATTATATAATCACATGCTGTGTGCCTGGATATTTCTGTTTATTCCCCCTTGTGACTTACACTTACGCTGGCCAACAGATTCAGATTTGGTGAAGGGATATTGCACAGGTGCAGAGTCCCAGGAGCTCTGGGTGTAAGGGCAGTTAGAGGTCAAGTATAGGAACCCAAAATGGTCCACATCTTCCTCCTCAGAGGAGGAGTAGTATCAAAAGTAAAACCATATTATTAGCCACCAGTGATTTCTCATTAACAACTTTGTAACCTACCACAATATGGGAAAAGTTTTGATAAACCTAGTGTCCTAATGAAGATGAAATAAACCAAATGCAAGACCCAAGGACAAAAGAAACTATCTTTCCTATCTGGTTGTTTGGGTTAAGGTTTTGGGTTTTTTTTTCCCCCCAACAAGCTGGTGGCAATTATATGCCATTCAATTTCTTATTTAATTTGCAACCTTTTTGGCTGGAGTTTAATTGCATGTTTAGAAGGAACAGAAAACGTGCACCAGCCAAACGGAAAGAGCTTTTACCATTTTAGTATACTCTACCAGTCCATATATATCTTTTCATAACATCCAGTCAGCATCAAGAGTAATGGTTTTTTTCTTCTCTTTATTAGTTTTTTAGGTTTTTTTACAGCAAATTAGATTGCAGTTAGGATACAGTTAGAAATGGAACATAGTTGGAGTGCGCTGTGTCTTTCCAAGTCAGGATTTCTTTAAAGATAGCTCTTGGTTCTTTTGGAAAATTGCTGCAGCAGCACACAAACAATTTGGCTCCTTCCCAGGGGTGTGAGTAGTGCTCTCAGCAGTGTAAGCAGGAGCAGATGATTTCCAATGCAAGTTACTGCTGATATCCTGGAATTTCCACAGAGCCATTGACTACATGCCTGTGAGGATAAAAGGAGTCAGAAATCTTTGTCCCAAAATAAAGACACTGCTAATAAACTGATTGAAATTCTGAGCTCCCAAAGCTGTGGTGACTTCAAGGTGCTGCTTGGTTTGGAACGTGGTCAGGGTTAGTACATCCATTTGGAGAGTAAAAGTTGGGGCAAGCGCAGATGGGGTTGTGGGTTAAGTACAACAGAAGGGTCCATAAGGCTTCTGAGATGATGAATGCAGCTTTCCCCACTTAATCTCAGAATGAAATTAAGAGCACATTTTGCCTGGAAGAGTTCTGTCATTGGCTTTGGTATCTCTTATGTGCTTTGCTCCAGCTGCAACCTGAAACCTTATATAAACTTATTATGTACCAGGTTACACAATTTTTGTGTTCCTGTGGATACACCTTTTCCTTGCCTAACACATAAATATGCTAAAATGTCCTTGTGTGTATTGTGCTTCTGCAAAATGCCATCTACAGAGGTTTTGCTGGTTTATCAACAAACTTGCAGGCACAGGCATGTGGCAGCTTAGGCTGAGCACAAAAAAGGGGCAGATAGAAGAAATTTCCCTCGAGGTAAGTCCTTAACCAGCCTGGAAGAAGCTAGACAGTCCCATCAGGGTGGTATTACCTTACTAATAAATAAACTGGACTGCTCATTTTGTGCAGCAGCCTTGGTGCTTCACATGTTAAGTGCACACCCCACTGTGTGCAAACACCTGCTGTGGATTGGCTCTGGGGATTCTCCCTATCTGATAAACACTGGATCTTCCATAGGCAAGTTTTTTGGTGGATACAATGATATCTTCTTGTTGCATGTTAAAGCACAGAAGAATCTTCACTAAGTGCAACTTAAGTTTTAAAGACTGTTGTCCAAGCACAAAGCATTTAAAATGCACTTTTTATTTAAAGAAAATGCTAAATGTCAATGACAATGTTTTCTTCAATATTTAAGCAATATATTTTCTCTACAGAAAATATATGTTTTCCTTTGTTGTTATTGTTAATCCTCTTTCTTAGAGATGCAGGATGTAAAACAAGTGGGTTTTGATCATGGTCACAAACAGGTTTTGGATCTTGACTTTCACACCTGTATTCATGTAAGAGAGTCTGAAAAACAAAAACCTACATCTAAAAAGAAAAATAACATAACCACTTGTGTTCATGAGCAGAAATGCATCGGTTTAGACAAGTTCGAGTTTTCTTTCATAGAACATAGATTTTGTTTTCTCAACTATATAATTTATATAACTTTTGAGACTATTTACACTGAATATTTGAGGTAAGGTCTCACATTTCCTTCTTCCTTTTTGCAGGCTTTGGGTAACCATGAGTTTGATGAAGGTGTGAGTGGATTATTGGATCCTCTTCTTAAAAATGCAAATTTTACAGTCCTGAGTGCAAATATTAAAGGGAAAACTCCATTAGGAAAGGAAATGATGAAATATGTTCATCCTTTTAAAATAGTTCATTTTGACACAGAATCAGTTGGAATTGTTGGCTACACTACGATGGAAACTTCTTTTCTTTCACAGCCAGGTATGTTTTCTTTAGTATCTAAGGTTATGTCCTTTGTTGGTATTTTGTTATTTGCCTACTTTTTTTAATCCAAATATTAATGTTTTCAGCTGAAAAATGGGAAGTCTGTTGTTTTATCAGCATTTACTTGTATTACTCAACTTTGCCTGATTTTTAAGCTTAAAAAAGCTTGCTAAATTTAAAACCCTCTTTCATACAGATCTGGACCATATCTAAGAATATCATGAAGCCAGTGAGATTGCAGGAGAGCTCAGGGGCCATTGGGATTTTTATTCTTGCTTGGGTTTTTAAAGTCATATTCCATGATATTTTACTGTTATTTATCCATTTGAACAAAATTTAAACATGAATACAACTTGTCCCTATCATGAAGTCTGGCATTTCTCTGTGTGTTGAAATTTTGTTCTTGGATGCCTCTATGCCCAAAAACAAGGAGAAGTTCATACTTGTTTTTGAAGCAAAAGTTGCCCAAGATGTTTTTAGCCTCTCAAAATATTTGCAGAAATTAGACTACAGAAGGAACACTCATTCAGCTTTTACCACAATTACTTCATTCATGAGTAAAATTAGAATTGATGAGGGAAAAGGCTTCTCGATTTCTGCCTATTTTTCCAGTGTTTCAGGGGGTTTTGTTTGACGAGGGTTTTGTTTGGGTTTGCGTTTTTTAGTAAAATAAAATGGTCTAAAATGAAAAACACATTTAAATCAGCTGTAGGAGATATGAGTCACTTCCCGCTCAGAGTTCAGCCTACGTGTAACAAAAACAGAGTTTCTTCCATGGGTCTGGCAGTTAGGGATGCTCTAAGGGCTGGTTTAAAACACTTTCATATTGAAAGGGGACTTCGTATTATTATTTCTCTTTCTATTGCTTAGTAATACAGAAATCGTGCATTGTTTTCCCGACAGAAGAAATATTAAACACTTTGAGGAAGTATCAGAATAGAAAACTGTTCCTTCTTGTATGTTTAACCTGTCAAGAAATGGACATCTGAGATCTGAATAGGCTTACTGATCTCACTTCTATTTTTCAGTGATGTGGTTTTGGGTTCTTGTCTTTTTTCCCCCCAGCAGAAAAGAAAATTTTGTGTAGGCAAGAGAATTTTACCTGTGTGTGAGGATAGATATCATCAGATATCATGCTAAGTTGGATAATAACAGTCAATATTGTCCTCCATTAGAGATTAATAAAATCTGCTGCCACTGTTCTTCCAAACACCTGTGTTGGGGCAGTGAGATCATCAAAGTAACTTTCATGCAAATAAATATGCAAGGTGAAAATCCAGGTATTGCTGGAATGATTCTTTGAAGCATTTGAATACATTTCCAATAACATTTAGGCATCATATCCAACACTTCAGTATGCTGAGACGTTGTAAGAGACCACAGCTAGATAAAAAACAGTGTTAAAAGGGAGGTCTTGTTAGTTCCATAGACGGAGCTGAAGCATCCCCAAGGAAGTATATCCCACAGTGTAACTGAGCAAAAGGCAGAGCAAATTCAACAGCAACATTTATAGAGTTTCCATAATTTTCTGCTTTAATGTGAACTCAGGACACATAAATATAATTCAGTGACTATATATTGCCCATGACCTAGCAATCCTTCAGACTGCTCAAATCATGGCAGACATGGGTCGGTGGCTAGATAATTATCAGCCTAGTTCCTTATATTCAAGTAACAAGGGGCCTTGTGAATTTTAAATTCAGCACCTTGCTTATCTCTATGAATTTCTTCCAGATGATTCCGTTTTCTCTGCCTCTGTGTGCTTTGGCATACTCTACACTCCTAGGGCATTCTCAAGGCAAACAGGAAGCTTGAGAATGCTGAAACGTGAATTCCTACATTACTGCCTTCTGTGGAAGTACTTTGTGAGTGTGATTTCTTCTATTGTTAAATCTCAGTAACTTCCACCCAGCTATGAAATTGCAATTTGTACTTTTCATAGTCTGCTTAAAAAATATTGTCAAAAGACTTGAACAGAGCATGAAGTCCTTAAAATTTCAGTGTTTCCATTGGGAGAGACCAACTAATCTCTGCTGAAGGTACTGTTAATGTCACTGTTTGGAAACCGTAGGGATGGGGTTTATAGATTTGTTTATAGATTACAGCCAGTTGGCAGTTTTTCTGGAGTTCTCTCTTTTGCTATGTACAGCTACCTCAGCTGAGTGCCCAGCAGATTTTTCCGTGTCCTGAAAGAGTTGCTCATAACCTGGCACATAGACAGAGTTATCTGTCTATTTACTTTGAGCTGATAATCACAAGGCCATCTTTCTTGTATTTGGTGGTTCCAGCCCACTTGCTTTAGTTCTGTAATGTTTTTTGGTCTACTATACTTTTGTATAAGGTGTAAAGCCAAACCTACTTACTCTGTAACCCTATAGGCAGCAAAATATTTACTAAAACTATCAACTTGGCAGAGTTTTCTAAAATGGAATTTTAAATTACATTTATTCCACTTTGTTCTGGCTATCTTGCATAATATTTTTAGCAGGCAGACAGTTCTTTTCCCTTGTTCAGTTGTAGCAGTTTGGCTGTTTTTTCTGAAACTCTGCCTCATCTAAAAAGAGAAGAAGATGCCATATCAGCTTAATACCTTGAAAGAGAAGTGAAATATTGACATGAAGAATAAGTTAGTCATTTTAATTCAGATTGCTTTAAAAAATGCCCAGATGAGTGCTAAGCAGTATATCACTTTTTGCCTGGTTTCTTAGAGAATTGAACCCTGTGAAATTGCTCTTGCAGTTGCCCACTATATAAGTTTCAAGCCTGCTGGCTTGAGTTTCATCTCAGCTACATCAGATATTCGGGTGACTAGGGTACAAAGCTGTGTGCAATGGCTGGGCTGTGGAGAAGGGGTGAAAGAAACCCCTGCAGCCCCAAGCAGAATTCCCTTTCTGGGGGCAAGGCAGACAGCAGGAGATCAGTGGGTGTGTGGATTGGCTGTGGGGGGACCCAGTCGAGCTCTGGTGTCTGCCTGTCCTGGCAAAACAGTCCTGGGAGAGGGATGGGCTTACCTGCATGGGATGGGCCTCATTTTTTACCTCATGATGAAAGTGGGTTGGTTTGTTTGGATACCTTTTGTCTACAACGACCTGAAAGAAGGGTGTAGCAAGGTGGGGAACAACATCCTTCTAAGGAACAAGTGACAGGTCAAGAGGAAATGCCTCAAAAGTTTTGCCAGGAGATGTCTGGAAAAGATTCTTCTTTGAAATGGTTGTCAAGCACTGGAACAGACTGCCTAGGGAAGTTCTGGAGTTACCATCCCTGGAGGTGTAGATGTGGCACTTAGGGACACAGTTTAGTGGTGGACTTGGCAGTGCTGAGTTAATGGTTGGACTCAGTGATCTTAGAGGCATTTTCCAGCCTTAAGGGTTCTATGATTCTGTGGGCTGAAGACTAATGCTGTCTTCAATGTATGGTGCATTTGTAGGCTGCAGTGGTGTAGAGGGATAACAGAGCTGGTGCTAATGGGGAGTTTGGTTGCCATGCACCACCTGGCTACTGGCTGTGGGAGAAGTTCACCCACAGGCACCTGCATGCCTTCACCACTCATCAGTGGCTTGTTCCTGCTCTTTGTTTCAAGAGCTCAGCTCTCTTTGCAGAACTGGTCCCCACGCCCCTGGGGTGCAGCTGGTCCATGGTGGTGAGAGGAGTTCGTGCAGAGCCTGTGCTCAGGGATCAATTCTTGCACTTCCCTTTCTGCCAGCAGCTCTGCATCAGGCCCAGCTGCTGTCAAATGCAGGGATGTGCAAAGAGGGGCTGAAGCCAGTGGCTTCCTTCAGCCTAGAGAAGGCTAAGAGGGAACCAAGTGCAATCTTCACCCATGTAGGGAATTTACAGAGAAGACAGGAACAGACACTTCTCAGATGGGAAGAGAAAGAACAAGAAACAATGGGCTCAAGCAGTAACAAAGGAAATTATAGTGGGACTTAAGGAAATAAAAAATTCATAGTAATTACAATTAAGCCATTAAACGGGTTGTTCAGAGAGACTGGAATTTCAGCCAGCTCAGACTAGACCCTGAACATCCTCATTTGGCTTTCAGTTCCTGCCTTGAGTGGGTTTTGGACTACACGGCTTCTGGAGGTCTCTTCCAACCTCAATTAGCTTCTGACTCTTGATTCTGAGAAGAGGTCCACAGGAAGAAGCTGTGGGGATGCACTGCACAATTCACTCTGCAATGTGCAGTACAGAGATCCCCTCTGGCACTAACAGAACTATTGAATGGGTGTGGTGCTGAACCAATTTATGTAACCCTCTTTTATCTCTTCCATTGTAGCAGCTTCCTCCTCATTTCCTGAAACATTTTGCAGTGGATTGTGAATTCGTTTCACTCCCCGCTTTGTTATGAAATAACGTAATTCTTTTTACTTTAAAGGCATATTTCAAAATTATTTGACCAAGAAACTCTGCAGGAAGGTGAGGAATTAGGTAGAGGAGGAATTGGTAGAAAAGTCACTCTCTTGTCTTCACCAGAAAGTCTAAGTTTACAGTTGGTTGAATCTGTCCTTAAACTCTATTCTTAAAACTTTGTCAGAGAAATTATCCTCCTATATAGGAAGTCCTTTTGTGCAACCCGAACCACTGTCCCCAGGATAGAAACGCCTGTTATTCTAGTGTTCATGTAACTGTTTGTCACATTAGAGTAATTTCAGCAGGCACAGAAATTTCACAGAAAACTTGCAGAAAGATTGTCAGTTTCCCAACATCCTTGTCCAGAAAAGGTTTCTCCTTTCCAGACTTTATCTTCTTCATGCAGTCGTTTCAGGATGGTATCTCAGCTGTGAGCTGTGCTGTATCCGTATTGCTGGGAGTGGTCCACATTAGGCAAGATAATTTGTATAAAAAGGCAATTCAGAGTTTAATGGACAACTTCGAAGAAGTTGCTGTTGAAAGCCTTGGGAAGGGGGGATAAAGGAAAGAACAAGATGAGTGTGCATTTAAAAGGGAGATTTAACTTGACAGAAGATAGACAATCTCAAAGAAATACAGTTGGGGAAGAAATAAACCTTTGTAACAGAATACAAGCATTTGTATGCAAACCCTGACACATTTAGTTTCATTTCTCTAGTGAAATAATAAAAGCCATTCAATTTTTTTATCCTACTATTCGTATAATTGATTTTTTTTACAGAATTTTAACTTTTTTTAGTCTAGGCAAGTACATTCAGCTTGTTGTAGAGATGTTGTATTTGTCTAAGCACACAGGTACTCCTGAGAGACTGAAGAACATTGGCTCAGATCAAGAGCTTGAACCAGCTAAAGATATTTGAAAGGCACTGCCATTCAAAGTCCTTTTAATTGTACAAACTAATATCTGATGTCAACTACTTTATTTTTAACTAGCAATTAATGTAATTTGTAAGTAAATTATTTTATTTTCTTTATTTAAGGCAATGATGTTACCTTTGAAGATGAAATTGAAGCACTTCAGCTGCAAGTGAATAATCTTACTGCTATGGGAGTGAACAAAATAATTGCACTGGGGCATTCTGGTTTTACTGTGGACAAAAATATTGCCCAAAAAGTGAAAGGAGTGGATGTTGTGGTTGGAGGACATACAAACACATTTCTCTATACAGGTATCTTACTTCTTACTGGAACATTGCTTGTAAAGCTAAGCTGAAACTGTTTGTCTTTAAACTCAGAGAACTTTCACCAATATAGTTTACTGCTGGTTGCACTCAGCCAAGTTCACAGCTGGTACATGTCCATAACTTCCATGGAAGAAACCAATTCAAAACAGCCTCTGCACACCAAATACCACAGCTCACTGAGAGCTTCCATAATGCTGTGGATGTTCAAGGTAACCAGTACAAAGTGGGGAAGAGGAACAAAGGCAGTAATACCAGTAAATTACTGCTACACTTACTGTACTTCTTTCAAGGTTACACCTATAAAAGAGTAAATTAGTTGTCTACTTTTAAACATGTATATGACTTAACCAGAAAAATCAGTCATAGAGGACTTCAAAACTGCTACTGATGTTGTTTTTCTCTGTAATCTGATTCTATATTCATAGGTCTCCATGTAGCCTGCCATTAAAATACTTTCCCTAAGCTTCATCAGTTTATTTCCATCCCTCTTTTAATCTCTGACTTTATTCCTCTTTTCTCCAGAGGCAGATGTCATTCCAGAGATAAACATTGCTGATCTGTTTTCTCCTGCAGTAATGCTACTTTAGGCAACACCTACCATCAGCAGCTTCTCCAGAGTGTAAGGACACAAGTAAAAGAGAGGCTTGGTTGTTGTTCTGCTTGATTAAATTTTTTAAATTCTTTAAATTTAGCAGAAACTTTAATAGCTGGTTGAGACTATTATGGGAACTTTCTGTAATTTTCTGAGAAGTTTCCGATGTGCCCTAGTCATAGGGGTAACAATTATGTACCCTGCCCTAGGAACTTGACCACTTAAAAGGTTTGTACTCTCCTCTTCCTCTCCTCTAGTATTCATCTCTCCCTTTCTCATGCCTTTTTTGTGTTATCTGGACTCTTATCTTTTGTCATCTCACTTGTTGAAAGAAACAATTGCATGCCACAGTTAACATTGGGCAGATCAGAATATCTCTTGAATTTGGCCTCAGGGAATAACTTTGATGACTAATCAGGAGGCACAAAGCATTTACACACCTACCTACAAGTCAGAGCTCACAAAGACTGCATAGAGGTGCAGCAGAGGAGTAGCCAAACTAGAACAAACTACAGGATGGACCATCCCAATATCATGTGTCTAAGAGTGACCAAGGGGGATGGTAGAGGGGACTGGATGAGCCTGTGGAGCCACTTTACTCAGTTCTGCCCATGTTTCCCATCAGCTTGCAGCTCAGGGACTCCCCAAGCCAGAAGTTGTACCTTGATATTTACTGGCTCCAGCTCCTCTTGACTACCTTGAACTTCCATGACAGCCTGTATAGCAGGGCCTTCCAACACTGACCTGCACAACTCACAGAGTTGGTCTTGTCTTGGGGTGCAGCCTGCAATTTTATTGAATGATTTTTGAGATGAGAAAAACAAGGATGGATGTGCATTCGTTGTGGATTTACGCAGTGGAATCCATGTTCTCTTGCACAGTCTTGTTGGCCTCTAGACAGTTTGTGCCTCATAGTAGCAGCCATAGTAGCCAAAATCCCTTTTTGGGTGTGATCCAAAGAAGTGTCAGGTATCACAATTTGGAATCATGATGTGAAGTGTTGCAGGAGCTGAGACATCTGATTTCATATTTTGTCTAGATCTGCAGGAGTTTGCAAGCACACCTCTAGTCATCCCAGAGAGTACCCTACTGTCAGACTAGATTACATCAGGCTGTTCCACCTGTCCCCATTTGAAGCTGTCCAAGATTCACAAGGCGAGAGAGAGCACACTGTAGGAGATTCTGCAGCCTTCAGGTTAAAAATCTCAGATGGGAATGAGTTCTGGTCCCTTTCCCAAGGGCTCTAATGTTTTGCTACAACAAAACTGTTTTACTTTTTTATTAATACTGGCAAGGTGAGAAAAATAAAGAAGTAATGTCTGGGGGAGATACTTTCAATGTATCTATTTAGTCAAAATACAGTTTTTGACAGAATGTGGTCTGAGCATATAATTTTTGTCTCAAGTGCTGTAAAGCACATGCTCACCCATATAGGAGCATCATGAGTGCATTTGTGAACCATGCTCTGCTGAGTCAAAGCCAGCATTCAACATTCCCAGAGAAACAGCCACATGTGTGGGGGTGATTTCACTGCAGAGCAAAACATCTGATTTGAAATGTCTTTCTGCATATCTCAATGCATATATGAAGCTTATAAGCTCTCTAAATCAAGAGGTGTAATCAATAACTGGCAGGAGAAATCTGGGAGAATGTTTCAGCTCAGTCTAAGTGGAGATGTAGGAGCTGTTCAGCCTGTTCTGTCATGGGGGTTTGGAGACATACTGCCTGTGAAGACATCTCCACAGAGAAATTCAGTGTAAGGCTTTCATCTTGGACTAGTCCAACCTGTCTCTAAGATATTTGCCAATTTTAGGTTTATCCACAGGTTATAAGGGAAATATTGTCCTGACTTGTTCAGGTGTGCATTTGGTTTGTAGAACTGATTCAAGCAGCAGTGGTAGTTTTGGGTTAGAGCAGTTTAAATCCTGGTTTTCATCAGAACTGATGTTCTGAAAATGTAGTATGTTGGCCAAAACAGGGTAAGAAATAGGCAACTGTTACATGTTCTTCAGTCACCCAGTATGAGTTTGTGCATTTGTAATGAAACAGCATCTAATGCCTTGACTGAGCATGAATTCTGGTGCTGTGGTCTTTGGGGTAAGATGCACTGAATAGTTTTTGCATTTCAGAAGGAACACATCTATCTCACAAGGGAAAGATGTCATAGTGCTACTTAGTCCTGCGAGGAAGTATCAGTATCAGAAAATATTTTGTTGGAAAGCAAGAAATGGGTAATACTCTGGACAAACACTTAACTACACACAGCTGATATAAACTGAAATAATGCCTAGAAAGAATAACTTTTATCTTTCTAAGGCTCTGTTCATTTGGGGACTAAAGTAGGACAAGGAGTCAAAACTGATTCCTTTTTCAGTTCACAAAACCCCAAAGCCACTTTTACATGCATAAATCCTGGAGAGTCCTCATTAACTACAGGATTTCTTAAATTCTTCCCCAAATAAATGAACAGTTAGGTGGCAGTCCAAGAAACCAACTCTGTTGGCCTGGATGAAAGTAGAAAAGCCAGTTCTGTGGTAAGTTTGATTCAGTTTGCAGTTTGTTGCAGTTCTCCCTGGAGAAATAGGAGGGATTAGAGAGGAATATGAGTTGTATAGGAGTTCTAGAAGGAATATTTATTATACTACTTATCCTAGGATTTAATATCATGTAAACAACTGTAAATGGTAGGAAACAAGTTGTTCTGTGAGCCGTGGAAGTGGAGAGGTTGCTTTCCTCTGGATCCACATCCTCTGCCCCTGCTCCCCTGTGCCCCTGCCTTGCCAGCAGCCCAGCGCTCACCAATCCATGGATGGGAAATGCCTTTGGGCAGGAGTAAGGAGCAGGCTCTGAGGGAGCTCTGTCACACAGCACGGGATGGCTCTTGGAGCCCCCCAGCCTTGGTCTGACAGTGGGGCAGAAATAACAACAGGAGTGGCAGCAGGGAGAGATACTTCTCAGACAATGTCACTGCTCAGATAATGCCAAGGAGACAGAGAGAAGGTACCCTTGAGGCAGGAGCTGTGCTGCCCAGCTCCAGTTTTCTTTGCCATTTTCTGTCTCTCTATGGTTTCTAAATCCTGTGGTAGCCTATGCCAATTGAGCTGTCTCTTTTTTTCTGCCAGTGCCTTGCCCTAATCTGTTTCCAAATCCTACCTCTAGTCACCTTTCAGACTTTGCAGGTTGATAGGAGTTTTAAATCCATGACCACACAACTTTAATACTAATGAAGATTGTTTTGCAGAGGGTTTGCAGTCTGTCTGAAATTTTGGAGGCTGTTTGGTATAGTGAAAAAAATCAGCTTGCTCTATATACAGAGTCACAGAACTCTTAGTAGGTATTCTATCTGCTTATTAACAGAAAAAATGTGCTAGACTTTTTCAGATCAAGAAGTCTGATGTATGTTTTACTACAATTTTCTGTCTGATGCAGAATAATGTAGTATGAAGGCTCAACAATAAACTTTTCATCCAGTGGCTGGTATGTTTGCATTACTGAGGGGTTTAGATTGCAATAATTGGAATGAAAAGTTCTTTTGTTGCTGTTGTGATGTGATGTCATGGCAGAGTGTGCTGTCATAACTTAAAAAACACTGTGGCAGTTATTGGAGTTTGTGTCCTGAAAACAGCATTGTCTCTTATGAGATAACTGAACAATCAAATGTGTGCTTGTTGTCCAATACAGTCATGGCTGCTTCTATCCTATCTGGGTTTTTTAAGGCTGAGAAACATTTGAAATGTCACTGTAGTAACTCCTTGAAGGTCACATGAGCTGAAGATCCACTTTTGATGCTTGTTCTGTGCAGGCACCCCACCCTCTACTGAACTGCCAGCTGGCCCATATCCATTCATGGTTGACTCAGATGATGGCAGGAAGGTGCCAGTTGTACAAGCCTACGCTTATGGCAAATATCTTGGTTGCTTAAATGTTACATTTGACAAGAAAGGAAATGTAGTTGAAGCAGTTGGAAACCCCATTCTGCTGGACAGCAGTATTCCTGAAGGTATGTGGACTAGGCACTTGCCTGCAGCACTCTGCTACAATTCAAGTCTTGTCATGTTAAATACAATGTCTGAATAAGAATTCAGCTTTTCTTTCTGAGCTTGCTGTTCTCTTCAGGGTAGGGTTCAGCCTGTGTTACAGTTGAATATGCATGCATTCAGCATGTTTTTATCTATTTAAAATCCCTGAAAGTCCTTTTGTAAGAATTAAGGTGATACAATACCTTACCACTTTGTAGAACCTGTTTTAGCTAGTCCTGTAATTGTGATTTAAAAGATTATGAGGACTAATTTACAGTTTTGCCAGAGGCTGGTTTCTTCAGAACAGAGTTTAGAGCAATATAGGAAAGTGGAAATGTTCCAGGAAAAATTTGAAGTGCCCTGCCAACTACTCTGCCAACGTGCAAATATAATATACAAACCCATGGGTTCTTGTATGCAGTGCTAACTGTGTTTTAACTCTGAAACATTTAAAGAAGTGGGAGGAGAGCCTCTCTGTCACATTTTGTTTGTAGCTCCATCTGAGCTCTGTTAACTGTTTTTTTGTCAGCTCTGTAATTAGCCAGGGTTGGTTTTCTAATCTCTGTTTCTTCTCCAGTGCTTGCTGTATGAAGTTCTGAGCCTTTATCAGACTTTCTAGGTTCTACCTGAGTATTTGTAAAACAAATCCTTTAAAAATTATTTGTTCATAGATATTTACTGTGTTATTCTCGGTGACCTGTTAATGTAGTGAGGTGATGTAATGAAACTTTACAATCTCCCTCTGAAGTCAGTAAAACTTAAAATTCAGATACATTGGTGGTTTAATTTCATATATGTTGTTCTTGCTGATAGGTGTGAGCAAATTGATTAAAACTAATAGCTGATATTAAATGGTTGTAACATCTGTCTGCATATACAAGTATCTTTAGTTTTTTTTCTGGAGTAATTACATTTTGGTCAAAGACCATTCTCACTTGTATTTTTAAAATTCTCTCGCTTGTCAAGGTAGGTACTAGAAACCCCAGAAGTCAGAGGCTAGAATAGGACTGGGCAAAAGTACAGAGGAGGTAACTTTGCTGTGGCACAGGACTAGCTTATTCCCTCGATTGTCCTGTCCTGCCTACTGCCCTTACAGGCTTTTTTTGAAGTGAATGTAGTTGCCGTGTTGCTTGAGAAGCTTTCAGGAAAAATGTAACCTTTTAGGATCATGAGCACCTTTTTCTTTTCCTAAGGTTTGTATTCACTGGATTGTATTATGAGATATGTATGATGCTTATTTTGCACTCTTATATTACTTTACAGATGAGCACATTAAGGAAGAAGTGGAAAAATGGAGACAAAACCTGGGGAATTATTCTGAAGAGATTGGGAAAACTAGTGTTTACCTGAATGGTACAAGCCAAGCCTGCCGTTTCCAAGAATGTAACATGGGAAATTTGCTTTGTGATGCTATGGTAAGGTGCTTTCACCACTACAGGTGGCAGTGACATCTCAGGGTTACTCCAGAGCCATCCAGATCCAAGCTCTCAGCACATGGTCTCTGTGGCTGTTTTTCAACAGTGCAATACCCAGTGTGTCCCTAGAAAGACCTGGCAGAAGCGAGGCTATAAGGAATGTTGCTATAGAGAGTAAGCAGCAGTTTATTCTTTGTGCATAGCCTCAGAGAGAGAACAGCTTTTGCACAGCTGGCTTTGAGGCTGCACTCTTAAGGGACGTGGCAGTCTGATCTAAGAGCCCAGCAGGAAGGAAAGATGAGCTCCCCTGCCCCTCTCCTGCTACTGGCCCCTGCTCACAGCTCTCACCCTCTGTCCTCTCAGTACTCACTGGGCTTTGCTGTCACTGAAGTGACAAATCTGTTAAGTTACTGACAAGAATTGTCCCCCTGAAGAGCCCAAAAAGTGCCAGCTGAAGCAAGGAGAGGGTGGGAAAGGCCATGCACCCAGCTGGGCAGGGAACACCCCAGCCCAGTCGGAGCCACCAGTCCCTGCTGTGTTCTGACAGGCACTACTGGGCTTCAACAGTCACATAACTCCAGAAAAGTCGTTTTACAAGAAGTCACTCCCAGTTTTTAAACTTCCTGAGTTTGACTGTTTTACTGCCCTGCAGCAGCACCGTTTCATTTAAGGGTTTCAGGGAAGAACATTCACTAATACAACTGTTTCCAGAAAATCAACTTTCCCAGGAAGGGAAAGTTAAGGGACAATTAATAATTGTGAGTTTTCACTTAGATGTATCCCCAAAGATATTTATCTAGTCAACAGTATTGCTCTTATTGTAGTCCTTTAAACAATTCTCTAGTTCATGGGCTAATTTTCAAATCAGATTAACATTTGGGAATTCTGCATACTATTCTCCTAGAATTGCGGTATCTTGCTATTTTTTTCTGCTAGACTTTCTAATATGTTTATTTTCAAAAATATGAACAAATGCTTTGGCACTTTTCAGGCTTAAAGCAAGTAATCCTGCAATCTTTCAGAAGTCTGTAGATTTTCTTGCTATACATTTTTTCTTAGGGGGGTCAAATTCTATTTTATTTCAATCAATGTCTCTAGACAACCACCTGCAGCCATCAGGAGATACACAGATTTCTCTCTTCACATTGCCCTACCAGTTCTATACTTGATTTCCTGTCTGCTGACATGTGATCAGAGGTATAAAGGTAAAAAATAGACCTGGCTGCTCCACAAGCTTTATATTTAGAATTTTCCTGAGAAATTGAGAGATTTAAGAATTGCAGAAGACTGATTGAATGTCTGTGCTGAGTCAAAATGGAGGTCCATTTAGGTCAGTGATGCATCTCAAGAAGTAGCCTCTAATCTCGGAATAAAAGGTTGACAATCCTAGATGGCATTTTGCAAAGGATCTTAAAGGGACTCAGATGTGAAAAGACTGTGAAATTGATAACAGCACTGTGTGAGCTACTCTTTTAAGCTGCCCCAGTTCAGGGCTGGGAAGTTGCAATCCTTTGATTATGAGCTACAAACCTAAGCACGGATCTGGCCTCAGGGCATAACTTTGATGACTAAGCTGGAGGCACAAAGCATTTACACAGCTGCAAGTCAGAGGTCACAAATACTGCACATAGGGGGTGCAGCAGAGAAGTGACTCACCTGGAACAGAAGACAGGATCATTCATCCCAAACTTGTGTCTCCAAGAATGGCAGAGTGGCGATGGTAGTGGAGGCTCCTGTGGAGCTGCTGTCCTCAGATCTATCTTTCATCAGATTGCAGCTCAGGCATCCTCTAGGCAGAAGTGGTCTCTTAACATTTACTGGCCCAACTGGAACATGTGGGGAGGGCAGGAAACAACAGGGAGAGAGAGAGAAAGAAGGGGAGGGAGACATTGGGGATTAGCTCCTGCAGAGGGGCTCCACTGCCCTTTTCCTGCCTCCAGCCTTCCCAGCAGCTGGTGGCAGGGCATTCCACCATGGACCTGCACATCCTGCAGAGACATTGGTCTTGTCAGTGTGCAGCCCACTGCTCCCCTCTGCCTGCATAACTGCTGGAGGTCAGGTGGTATTTGCTCTGGAACACTTGCTCCCCATCCACCATCACACCACTCATGATTTTACAGCCTCCTTGAATATTTTTTTCCATTATTTCTTTTCCAGGTCTTCGTTCTGTGTCTTTGACCGTCCTCGTCACCCCTCTCTGAATCTTTCAGGATTTTTCCATTATTAAAATGAGAAAAGACACAAAATTCCTACCCAGCCTCTACATGCCCTTCTTCATTTTATAGGCTTCTGTCATGTGCTTCCTGTACTTCTCTCTGTGAGACTGAAGAGTTATGACCGTAGTCATTCCCGTATGGAAACCAGTCCATCCTTTCTATTTTCCTAGGTCATTTCAGCCTTTTCCCATTCCATTCAGTTATTTCTGAGGATTAACACTGGACACTTATCATCCTTGTGCAACTGAGTAAATATCCGGTCTCTATTTTCTTTACTATGGGTGTCACAAGCAAATATTCTTCTGTCCTTGCATTTTGCCAGAGCCTCACCACTGAACTGCTGGGGACACATTGCTGTGCAGAGTAGACTTTCTGATCTAGTATGCCTGTTTATTCTTCTGCCACTCTTCTACATTTTTCTAGTTACCCAGGACCATTCCAAACATTAAAAACCAATCACAGAGAGGCTTGAAAAATTTAATTCCCTGCAAAATTATTAATTTATGCTTTTCCTAAGAGATTCTAATGAACAGTATTTAAGGTCCTCTTCATTTCTCAGTTCCCCAAATATGCTTAAATAATTTGTTTTTATCATAGCCATTGAAAGAAAAAATCACTTTTCCTTTGTTCAGCTGGCCTGCCTTGGCCATGCCATAGACACAGACTAAGGCAGAGCCCAAGAGTTCATTACAGTAAAAGGCAAATATTTTTCATGTTAAGAATTTTAAAAAGTAAAATACTTGTTTGGGTTTTTAAATAATTGTTTTACAATGGGCCTGAAGATAATGTCAAAAAAAATATAAAACCTTTCTGTCTCTTTTCAGTCTCAGATTGTTGTTAGTGTAAATTTCCAGAGCCTATAATAAGTGAAGATAAAATGTGTTTATACACTTTTCTTTGGTAGCTTTATGAGAACGTCGGGCGTCCGGATAAGAAGGCGTGGAACCACGTGTCAATGTGCATCCTGAACGGAGGGGGGATACGGTCACCCATCGACGAGCAGAGCACTAATGGTAGGTGACATTACCAGCTGAGTGACAACTCCATCAGAAGGAAGGAATCCAGTTATGCCAGCCTGAACGCTTTAAGGGTATGGGCTTACTTTGATGGGGTTTGCACAATGTTTAGAAGTGATTTCAAACTTTCTCAAATGGTTGTCCATCATTTGAGCAGAACTGCACTCAGGCTGACATGGACAGAAGTCTCTAGCATTGTTTGTACACAATGCTTTTTGTAATTTCCCTCTCTCCTTGCTGCCTTGGAACAAAGAAAGATCTCCTGCTGTACAGGTGCATCTGGTATGGTCGCTGTGAGCCTTCTGTAGTCTGCTGTAGAGTAAGTAAATTCTGGGTTTTTCTGAATGCTAAGGTTTTAGTTTTTATTTTCCTGATACCACATAAATGCAACCTGAAAACAAACAGCTTTCTCAGCTTAGCTAAGTCTTTCTGTAGGACTATGTGAGTAAATCTTAATCAGCTGGGAAAAGTGCCTAGTAGTATGAATAGCTGTGTTTCTTAAGTTGCTGGTTTGTCATGTCTTTTAGTAGCTCTGCTCTAACAGCAGTACATGCAGTTACATCAAACTGATTTATTGGTCTTGATACCTGCTGGACAATAAAAGATACAGGTTCTTTGGGACAATATACCCCTACTGGTCCTCATTTTATTGAGCTGTATTTACCATGTTCCTTGTCAAAAACTTGATGTTAAACAATCCTAAAATAGTTCAGTAAACAACAGCAAGGAGAAGCAAAAAAAAAACCAAAACAAAACCAAAAAACAAACAAACAAAAAAAAAACCCACAAAAAAACCCAGGTCAAAAAGTGAATGAAGTCTCTTTCCCCCAGGTAGCATTACTGTGGAAGATTTGCTGTCTGTTTTGCCATTTGGAGGTCGTTTTGATATGGTGACGTTAAAAGGCTCCACACTGAGAGAAGCTTTTGAGCACAGTGTGAGGAGATACGGAAAAGGGAGTGGAGAGCTTCTGCAGGTTGGAGGTATATTTTCTTCTTTCCTCTTCTCAGTTTTCCAAAATAGCCATGCCTCCTGTTGACCTTATTACATCTGGAAGCCTTGTTTAAAGAATGGGATGTCAAGTTGGCTACACATCCTGGCCCTGTGCCTCGCACATGCCAGCCAGCAGATGCTGTTCATCCTGTGTATGTTTAATTGAGCCACTGCAGCACACAGGCCATTGCAGTTCCCTTCAGCAGAGAGTGTTCCCAAACTTCCTGAATCCATAATGGCATCAGTTTAACACTGCAATTAACTAGAGGAAAATATAATTTAGTATAGCTGTAACACGGAAGTAGCTACAACAAACTCCAGTTTTTACTTAACTGGCAGCCTACCTGAAATGCCAAAGTAAATAGCTGTGCTGAATTTCAGTTTATTAAAATAATTTTGTGCAATTCTCTAATGATTGATGATAGTTTTAGTTTGTCCAATTGGGCTATAGAATTACTCCACTGAATTTCTAAATATTTTATGGATGAACAGTTAATATTAAAAATCTACTCATATCTTTAATTGCAGCTGCCTATATGTTTATCCAGATGTGTACTACGCTACAGTCATGTTTATTCCTGGTCTGTGTGTGATTTAATGCAGATTTTATTATTTAGCTAGCAGAAAAGCTAAACTTCAAGGGCAGGGGCTGATGCATTTCCTCCCTCCAAGCCTCATCCCATATGCCCTGACGATGTGATCCCTCACATGCCACAGTGTCTCACATCTTCACCAGTCAAGTTCCCATGTTCCTAGGTGCCTCTAAGGTAGAGCAGGAACAAGCTCTTCTTGCTGCCTCTTCACAGAGAAAGAAAACAGGGTTCAGGATGGAAGATCCAGAGCAGGAAGAGCACCAGGGTTGGAAGAGCCTCAGTGCTCTGAACGACTTTAGTGGCTTCCTCAGCTGCAGATTCTTGGCAGTGCTGTTCTGGGGGCCTGGCTCTCCCCTGGCCTTGATCAAGGAAGGCTCACCATGAGAAATGTTGCTTCTCCTACGTGAGGAGACACTGCAGTGTACAGCCCTGGTCTGACTTTCTTTTTCCAGGATAGTGCCTGTTATCCAGAATCATTACCAAGTTAGGCTGGCTGGCCTTAAAAAAAGTCATTTCAACCAGCAGGCCAGGGAAATGAGAGAGCATGTGACTACAGAAATAAGGGAAGGTATTTTTATCTTGCAGTATTCCAATCTCATGACTAGTATTTTCCTTTTGAGGAGCAGTGATGAGAACAGACATCAGACAAGTAAAGGAGGTGGGACAGTGCTTCAGCAATTCTTATTTCTCTTGAATGTTCTTGCATAGAAGTTGAGTAAGTGTGGAAAGAACACAGAGCACTAACTGGTGTAACTCAGAACGATACAACCCTCAGTCACAGGAAGTAAAGCAAAGAACCAGCTGAAGATGAGGGAGAAAGCTGCTTCTGGCCCTGTGTGTCCAACATGCACTGCACTAAGTGGTATTCCAATGTGTATTTTTGTAGGCATCCACGTGGTCTATGATCTCTCCAGAGCCCCAGGAAGCAGAGTTGTGAGCTTAGAAGTGCTTTGCACAGCCTGCCGAGTCCCAGCCTATGTCCCACTCCAGATGGATGAGATATACAATGTGACTCTGCCGTCCTATATGTTATTTGGAGGAGATGGCTACAGTATGCTGAAAGACAAAAATCTAGGATACACTAAAGGTAAGGGGGATACAGTCCAGGTAAGTATGGGCACTAGCAGAGTAGCAGAAAAACAATTCCCAAAATTTAAAATATTTTTCTACAGTACAACTGCCTTTACTCAATGATTAAATTTGCTTCTGCTCTGACAGCTCTGGACTGCTAGATTTTGTTGTAGGCAGCAACTCCATTCTTTTTCAGTTTAAACCACAAAAGTTTCAAAGAGAAACACCTTTATCAACTCAGCAGTGCTCAGAGAGCTGTTCTACGATTGTGGTAAACCAGAAAAACAGCAAAGAACACAGCATCTTACACTGCCTTGCATTTGTACTCATTACTGAATAGTGCATCAAAAAGAAAGGTGCTATTTTCTCTAGACCTTAAATTTACACTGTACAGATGTATTTGGAAAGACAGAACCATCACCTCCACTCCTAAATGACATGCAGCTCAGGTGAATGACACAGGGTGAGGTGAAAGATGCCAACCTACTCTAAGGGAATCAGCCTGCCCAGCCAAAACCAGGGGAGGTCTGCAGGCAGCAGAGGCAGAGTGCCACAGGCACCACACCAGAGGTGGAAGAGAGGTTTCATAATGCTGACTTAAGGTCCTCTAAAGCTGCATGCAAAGTGTTAGAAAGCCTGGGTTTGTACAATTCACATTGTCCATCTTTTAGGATGAAGGGAAACTTGAAAAAAATTTGATACTAAAATCCATTATTTCTGAAAAGACAAAAGAGGTGTAATGCTTTATTAAAAAAAATCTTGTAGGAGCCCATCTACATTTTTGCAGAACTTTAATTATGTATGTTCTGCTTGTACATGGTGAAAGCATGCTTTTATCTCAAAAATTTTCTTTTTGGACTTTTGTTACTTAAAGCTAATTTTTTGTTTCTACAGATGTTTAAATTTAAAATTGATTCTCACAGCTAGGACTAGTGTTTTAAATCAAGTTCAGTGAAACTTGATTTAAAATATCACCCCTACCTGTGAGACTGAGAAAAATCATTAGTGAAAGGGAACAACCTGTAAGGTTCTGGTAAAATCTTTCAGTACAACAGAAGGGTAAAAACTGTAATTACTGTTAGGATGGAGGGTTACACTTTAGGATTGTAAGAGCTTGGATCACAAGGGGCCCATTGCATGGTTGGCAGCAGTGACTGAAAAGGGTCTCCCACTGTAGAAAACCCACGTAAGACCTCGTGTGCACTCAGTGCCCAGTCTAGAAACTTCTCCTAAAAAAATGTAAATTCGGAAAAGTATAAGCAATAGCTTTGCCTGGTCTACAGCCCTATATATACCCCAAACAGGTGGGTGACTTAATCTACCTGACTGGAAAATACCATTATAACAAATTCAAAACAAAACAAGCCAGACAAAACAAAAATAATTTGCTTGTTTTTTTGTAAAATACAAGTTCCTACCAAAAATTCTGGCTACAAACCACCCACAGGTGATGTGTGCTGATTCAGAATGGCAAACCATAGAAAACGATTTGATTCTTGAGTTAAAACTGGAACTTAGGCTAGCTCTTACATTTTGGTTAAGAGCTTGGCAGATGCAGAGAACACTTTTTTGGTTTGTTTCTGCAGGTGAACCTGACGTTGAGGTTGTTTCCCGCTACCTCCAGAGAATGAAGAGAGTTTACCCAGCAGTTGAAGGTCGAATAAAATTTTCTTCTGGAACTCTTACTGAAGCAAGTCTCAGCCTGATCTCTGTATTGTTCACTGTAACATTCTTGCACACTTGAGTTTTTGTTTGGAATAGCCATGAGAGCCCTGTTCTCTTCTGTGACACCTTGCAGTGAGTGAGCAGTGAGCAGCCCCCTGCACTGTCTTTAACCTGGTGGTGCCACTGGAGCACTGGGTGCAGGGCAAGGGGCACAATCCATGACTTCTCTTGGTCAGAATCAACAGGAACCTGAAACTGAGGTCCCAAAAGCAAAGTTTCAGTGAATACTTACTGCTCAATCATAAAACATATAACAATTGCCTGAAATGGGGTATTATAAATTGTCAAATTCTTTTAGCTGCTTTAGACAATGAATTAAGAACCTGATTCCAGATGTAAATAAGCTTCTAAAAATGGATTTATTATAGATGTATATTCCTTTCTTTGATGTCTACTCAGGGTTAAGGTATTCAATCTAGTATCTCTACTTCCAGTCATATTTATCATACCTATATGAATGCCTGAAAGAACTGGATTACATTCAGTGCCATTAAAATTATGAGGTCTATTTAATATGCAATTTAAAATAAGTTTTTGTTTTAGTTTTGAAAAAGAAACATCACACTCATATTTTCCATTAATAAAGGATGCAATGAAAGCTTGACTTGATTTTGATCAATTTTAACCAACTGATTATTCTTCACTCTTAAATATGACCAGTTTGGGGACTGTATCTAGAATGAGAGCAAAATCTGTTACTGTATTTTATATAAATATATTCAATTTTATACCTCTTCCAAAGCACAGGACTGCTGCCTGTTACTCTGTATTAGCAACATTCCAAGAAAATGTCAGATACAGGCATTGAGTCCTGCAGTACTTTCAGCATCCTTTGGAAATAGGTAATGTGGCTCTTTACAGCATAACTTGCCATTATGGTAACTGTGATTATTCCTCTTCTATGGGAAGGCTGTGTTTAAAAAAATAGTTATAAGAGACAGGCTAATGCTTATGAAATCAGATTAAATGCTAAATGTACATTGCTGATGCTTTATCAAGAAAAGATTGCTTATAAATGAGGGCAAAAAAATCATTATTTTTCTAAGATTACTTCGAATTTTGACATCAACATGTCTGGGCTGTTTAATGCTGTTTTAAACTGATTGTCAGTGTTTTGAATAAACCTGCTATGTTTTCCTGGAAAGCTCACCACACTCTTTTTCAACACTGAAGCTACTTTCCTCCTCCACTCACTGCACCTGTAGATTTCAAGGAGAAGGTGCATTAAGATAAAACATTCAGGATGTTGAAATTTAAAGATCCCATTCACTTCCACATCCATTCAAGGGCTGTGCCTGAAAAGGCTCTGGGCTGCACAGCTGCATTAGGGAAGGGGTGTAGAACAGGGAGACAAATGATGCCTGACCCTGACACACTGCAAGTTAAGCCCTGGCATTGGTGATCTGTCACTACCACTCCCCAAGTTGTTAATTAACATCAAACCAGTGACAGACAGGGCACTGATGGACAGAGCTGTACCTACACACCAATTCTGAGAGCTGCAACAACTGCTTTGGCAGAGCCCGACAGGAGAGAAAAATCACTTTTACCTTCTTTGACAAACAGAAGGGAAAGGTTTGCAACAGTAATATTGACAAATTATATTGACAAAGAACACCAATGCTGCATTAGATTGGTTCGTTTGTAAAGAATGAGAAAATGGGTGTTTGAAAAGAAAAATTAAGGAATGCCTATCTCTGTACTGTTCTGCGAGTAAAGCTTGTTATAAACCTACACATAAAAGTCCTTTTCAAAATCTCTCTTATAAAGGCTGGGCCAACAAATTAAGATTTACGGAGAAAGTCTTCCACACATTTTTGTATGAATGAATTTTTATAAAATGCTGTGAACAAACTCACATCCTCTTTTCTAAGCCTGTAAAGAGGATGTCAGAAAAAAACCCACAAAGCCAGATAAGAAACTGCAGAAAAATAAAAGCTAAGTTAAAAGTCAAAACCACTTTTCACATCCGTTATTATTTTAAGCGGGCTTTAGATTTGAAGGTCAGGTGTTAAAAAGACTAAATTACAAATGTGATTTTCCATGCTCACAGAAAGATGAAGGCTAAAGACAGTTCTAAGATTAATTACTTGTATGCAATAGATTCAATCATATACTTTTGTTAAAAAAAAAATAAATTTGTTAAGACACTAAAATAACTTAATGGGAGAGTTCTACAACTTCTAAACAATTTTTCTACATATCCTTTCAGGAAGACATCCAGTAATTGCTCTTTTAGCAAAGCATAAGTTGGCTGATCGCCCAGCTGTCTTTTTTGATGTCACCCTGTAATTATATTACACGGAGAGATTTTGGTGAAATTAATTAGACTTTTGCTGGTAACAGCTAAAACAAATTTTAAATAAAAAGTACAGATATTTTATTAACTTGCAATCGGCATTGATTTTTAATGTCTTTATTGCATAAGGGCATTTTTTGAACTTAAATTTTATGTTATTTACAACAAAATATACAAGGCAATGTTAAAATATCACATGTCCATTACAACAGTGCACAGCAGGTCCTAGTGGGTGTCCACTCACATCCAACTTGACACAGAGCTTGTTTCCTTTGGACCCTGTTAAACAAGAAAGGGGGAAAATTTACTTATTAAGTTTGAAAATGTGTATTTAAATAAAAATTACTGAACTGGTATCTGAAAACCAGAGTTAAGAGAATGGAAGGCTACTGAGTTTTAATACCATTTCTCAAAACAGGTGTTTTCTTCTTTCTCTAGAAGTTCTCACCTCCCCCACTCCTAACTGCTAAAAACAGTTTTCTTAACACTGCAATTTTCTGCTCTGGAAATAGTACTGGAGAGATATTTTTCAACTGGATTTCTTTCCTTACTTTGCACGGAATGCTTTTTCCCTTTCAGCTGTCCCTTTTCCTTGTATCCTGTCTGACAGACTCCCAAGGGACTGGCTGTACATCACCTCAGAGGGGTTTTTCAGCCCTTGGAGCTTGCTCACTTACACGTGCTGCCATCAAACAGAGCACATATCAAGTGATCCAGCCTGTATCCGCACTGGTACGTGCGGCAGGAAACACCAAGATACCAATCTCAAGGGTGGGAAGCAGACGGACATCCCCACTAAGGAAAATCTTCCCAATTCTCCCATCACTGTTTTTCCTGCCAAAGGAGCAGTGCTCAAAACAAAACGTCTGGGATGCTCAGTTTCCCCTTTAAAAGGTGAAAATATTTGTCCATTCTCCACTGTAACTGCAAAAATGTTTTGGTATGAAGCAACTCAAAAAGGACCAGTCTATGCTGAACAGAGAGAACAGGCACTGGATTGATTCTCCCCAATACCATGGATAGCTAATTAAGAACCAGTCATTACTTTTAAACTTCCCCACTGCAGTTGTCAGGAAGAAACAATTCTCTTTCCAAGTGGCTTCACAGTACCAAGCATTTGCACTGACTTTGGGAAAATGTGTTTAGGGCTCTGAATGAAAACCACTGCCACCCCTCCACCCATACCCACCTTCTGCATTGCTCTCGGTATAACAGAAATAAGGAAATAGCTCAAGTTCCCAGCTGAAGTGGTTTTTTCCCTTCCCCTACTGAAATCTGGGCCAGAGATTCCCTTGCTCTGTCCCCATCAGCTTCAGTCCCAGGGGACATGGGGAGCCCACCCCCCATGCCATTTCACCAGGAGCAAAGGTGGCACTAGAGGCCCCTCCTCAGCAGGTGGTTATGAAACACTGCAGAGTAGCTGGGCAGTGTCACAGTTACATAGGAAAAGAGAATGGATTAAGAAGTAGAAAACATGATCTCGATTCACTTTGAATAATCTTCTCTTGATTTGTTTTTGAAGAAAAAAGGTTTTTCCCAGTTAAATATACACAGCTATGAAATCACAGCATGGCTGGAGTTGGAAGGTGACTCTGGAGGTCACCTGGTCTAGACCTCAAGCAGGGCCACCTAGAAATGCTTAGGACCATGTCCAGACAGCTTTTAAGTATCCCCAAGGATGAGCACCCCACAGCATCCCTGGGCAACTTGTGACAGTGCTTGGTCACCCCCACAGTGAAGAAGTGTTTCTTGATGTCAGAGGGAACCTCTGGTGTTTCAGTTTGTGCCCTTGCCACCAGTCCTGTTAGTGGGCACTACTGGTTCTGTACCATCCCCTCAGGTATGACCTCTGAGCTTCCTCTACTCCAGACTGAACAGCCCCTGCTCTCTAACCTCTTCTCATAGGAGATATGCTCCAGTCCCTTCATCATCCTCATGGCTCTCCACCAGATTCATTCCAGTATGTTCAATCCTATACTGTACTGCGGAGGCCACACCAGGACACAGCACTCCAGGTGTGGCCCCATCAGTGCTGAGCAGAAAGGCAGCATCACTTCCCTCAATCTGCTGGCAACTCCTACTGCAGCCCAGGATACCATCAGCCTTTTGTTCAGCTTGGTGCCTTCCCAGCAGGCTGGCCCCCAGCCCATCCTGGCACCTGGGGTTTTTCTTCCCCAGGGACAGGACTTTGCACTTCCCTTTCTTGAAGTTCATGAGGCTGCTGCCAGTCTACTTCCCCAACCTGTTTAAGTCCCTTTGGAAGGCAGCATGGCCCTCTGGTGTATCAGCCACGCCTCCCAGTTTTGTGTCACCATCAGGCTTTGCACTCTGTCCCATCATCCAGATCACTAATGAAGATATTAAACAGGACTGGAGCCACGACTGACCCCTGGGGTAACTCCCTTGTTACTGGCCTGCCTCCAACTAGACTTCATTCCATTGATCACCACCCTCTGGGCCTGACTGGTGCTTTAAAGACTATTTAAATGCCACTCATTTTTTTCCATAATCAACTGAAGAAAGACCAGCGTTCCAATACATATATATAATTAACTGCTGAGACACAAAACCAGCTCAGCAGAGTAAAACAGCAGGGGTAAGCCAGGTCTTTTTTTCTGCACTCAAGCTCCCAGGCTACTTCCTTGTTCCCTCAGTCAGCTGGGTCTTTTGCCTGTTTTTAGCTGTCTGAGCACTGGCTTGAGGAGGGCAGCTACAGAGCTGAAGCACCAAGTAACTGGTCAGATTTGCTGAGCCAGCCTCATTTCACTGAAAACAATGGAAGTGTCCTGGCTTGTTCCAGTATCTTGTATTTGTTTCTGTTTGTCATGCAAAACAAATTGCTGCTGGCACTCTGCAGCGCTCAGGCACAGGGTTCATGCAACCAACATTTATCCATATTGAGGGGGGTTTTAAATTTGTTTGGGGTCTTGTTTTTCACTAGCTAACTAGCAGGTATCTCCTGCTTGCCACAAAGACCAAACTGTAAAAGTGCTATGCAAAAATCTGCCAGGGTTTGATATACATAAGTAAAAATATCAGACAGATTCCAAATCTAATGATATGCATTTATATAGCAATTTCTCTTGTGCAAATTTTCTCCTTTATCTGGACAGCTGAAGTTAACGCTGGAGTGGCCAAACTAGAGGCAAGAAATCCTCCTGCCAGGTATTCTCAAGAAAAACGCTGCAGCTTAACCAGAGCTTTGCATGCAGAATTCTCTTCCTAAATTGGGAAATGCATAGAGTGGAGACAAATCAAAGAGAAAGGCAAAGAGATCCTGACTTAGTTGTATCTGTCAGGTCTAAGACTTGCTGCATGCTAACAAATGGGCCTGAACTGATTTTGAAAGAGCTCATTAGCCAAAATGCAAGTAATCCAGATTTCAATTATTTCAACATATATTTTCCCCAAAATTTAGAATTAATATTAGTAATAGAGAACAACAGCAAAAATGCACCAGTGACCAGAATCAGTAGCAGCTTGAAGAATTCTGCAGTTCTTGGAGTTACCACATACCTTACTCAGCTCTGGAAAGAGTTCTTGAATCCCAATGTCCAGCAGAACATAAGTTAACTAAAAGAAAATACAGAAAATTAAGGACACTCCATGGCCAAACTACTGCTTTTTATTCTTAATTCTGAGTAACAGCCTACTCCTCTGCTATATCAAATATTCACTTCAGGAAATCCTGTGCTACAAGGCAAGCTTGTCACACTTTATGAGTTACCTGTTTGTTGAGCACTGGTTGCTGCAGTCCATCAAACAGAAGCCTGATGCCTTCATATTTAGCCTCTTCCCCAATGCACTTGCCTATTAAATCTAGACCAAATTCAAAAACAAATGCACAAGTCATGAAGAAGCACAGCAAAGCAGATTTATGATGCAGTTATAAAACTCCAGTAATTAACAAGGAAAAACTGTTTAAATTAGAGTTTAATTTTTTTCTGTCTCTTTCTTTTTATTTTGGGTTCCTTTTGGGTTCATCCCTTTTCTTCATGGCTCTACACCTAATTACTACACTTTTTGTAATATCAACGTTTTGTACTTTCAATTAAATGAGCCCCTCTTTTCTAGTTTATACAGTGCAAGGAGAGATCAGATGTACCTCCAGCTTAATGATGTGCCTTTGTTAACACAGTTTTCATCTGGGTAAAATACAAACCATAGGAACATTAAAAAGATGAAAATGGTATTAGGTACATGTGTAAAGCTTTTGATTTCCATCACCATGGCTTTATTAAACACCATGCTACAGCCTTAGTCAGCAACACTAAATGACAAAACTGAACTGCTGGGTTTTTACACCTGGTATTCTAGAGAACTCAAATCTCAACAGCCCAAGTATCATTTGATTTGGAAAGACAGTGTGACTGTATTTGTGTTAAATATCTACTTGAGCAATTAACCCCACTCATAGAGGCAGTCTGGAATACAGAACCTGGAATGTATCTCATCATTTCTTCAAAAGTCTGCTTTGCTCTTTTCTGTTTATCCTGGAGAGAGCGAGGCTCAGTGTTTTCACAGAACACGGCATCTGCAGTGAACACACATTGAAAAAAAAAAAATCTTTAGCCAGCTCACACCACTGACATGGAATGTGATTTGGATTGTGGCTTCAAAACTTCTTTGCATTGTGTTGATTAGAAGGGAATTCTAGTCTTGTCAGATCATACTTTTTGCTTACATTAGCCCTATCAAATTCAGAATACCCCCCTAGTTTGAAGGACAACCGTCTTTTCACAATTTGTTCCTATTCTTTTCAAAGTTTAAAGCATTCTCTTCTAAGTATTTACAGCTTGTGCTAAAACACTGTTTGGAATTGTCAAAAAGTTCAAATTTACCTATGAATGAGAAAGCAAGAATTGCTATTCATCTGAAATAACAGGAGCTCAGTTTTGGTTTTAGACTCTGAAAGTCTTACTGCAGTCTCATTTTGCTTTTCACAAGCTTCACTTTTGGTTTGATAAATACAGAGCTGTCTTGACTCCAGAGTTCTGGCCAGATGCATTGTTTGGATCAGACTGCAGTCAGGTAGTACTCCACAGTTGTGAGGTAACTTAAAATTTTATTTTAGTCGCTCTGCCCTTATTTGAAGGTCAGGAACACTCAAACCCTCTCAAGAGCCAACCACAACACAGGAAACCTAAAAATTAACAGTCAAAGACTGATGTAGTANTTCTGGCCAGATGCATTGTTTGGATCAGACTGCAGTCAGGTAGTACTCCACAGTTGTGAGGTAACTTAAAATTTTATTTTAGTCGCTCTGCCCTTATTTGAAGGTCAGGAACACTCAAACCCTCTCAAGAGCCAACCACAACAAACGAAACCTAAAAATTAACAGTCAAAGGCTGATGCAGTAAACAAATGAAATAACTTGATGACTTCATGAAATATTTGCATTGACACACTAAACCACCTTTATTCTGTTTTTCTTGTTCTTTGTACACCCGAGCAAATCATTACTCATAATACTTTTATTCTGTAATCATCACTGACAGACAATATAGGTGACTCAAAATCTTTCCACAACAAGCTCTGAAGTTAGCCCAGGCCACTTGATTTTTAATATTCCACCGGCATCAGTCAGCATTGCCAAGTTTAGCACTCAGAAACTTTGCTGAAGGGATTTCAAACACCAGACCAAAGCAGTATTTTTTCATCAAAGATGTAACCATTACTGACCTCTCAGCAGTGTTATCAGGGAAACCAGCCGGTGCTCCTCAAACAGCTGCTCTAACTTGTTATGCAGGTAATAGTCTGTGTATAGTTCCAACGTATTTTTGAAGAGAATTCTTCCTCCCATCAAGAGATGATGCAGCCAGTCAGGAATGTGGAAAACTACCCTACCTGCAAAGTCACAGCAGTATCTGTGAGTAGTAACACAGGTGAAGGTCTCCTAATATGCATGATAAAAGAATCATTTATTCAAAGGAAAAGAAAAAAAAAAAAGATTGCAAGCAAGAAAAGGATATTTCAGTTCTGTCAGTGCAGCACTCAAATTATCGGTATTCTCTACAGTGCTTGTCAAATACTTCCTTTAGCTATTTCTATTAATTTAACAATTCCAATTCCCACAGTCTACCAGCAGCCTAGGAATATCTGAGAAAAGGGATGGGACAAACTCATACTCTCATAAACTCATACTACCGAGATGCAGAAAGATGGAGACATAACAAAGCAATTAAGTAATGATGAATGATAAATGATTTTAGCACCACAATAAAGTCTTCTAAGGAATGACCACATTACTTAGTTGTAGATTAGCTTGGAAGTGTTGAGTTATATATGACTGCTACAATAGAATTTAATTTCTTACCAGAGACTGTGAACTTCACATTTGTCGTGAAATATACGAATAATTAAGAGAAATCGCTTCTTACCAACATACATTAAGTAGTCATAGACTCCTTCCACATTCATCATTTCCATGAAGTAGTTCTGATTTTGTCGTCTTTCTGTATTCTCAGACCGGTTTGCATTATTCTTGAATAAATCATTAAAAAGCTAAAAAACAGAAACGTAAGACTGAAGCCACTGCATTCAAAGGCAAAAGGATAGCCATCAGTTCTTTGGGTTGGTTTCTTTTTGCAGAAGTAGCTTCTTTCCAGAGCCTTCAAAGAACTGATGATGGGGGAGTTGATTTGTTTCATTGTTTCTGTTTTTTGGTTTTTTTCAAATCCTTCACTTTCCAATAAAGAGCACATCACATGTTGCCAAGATACACACCAACCTAAATACCTAGTTTTAGAACAAATCAGCACTGAGACATCAATTCATGAGCCTTTCTGCTATCACTACCTTCTTCCAACCTAAACAACTGTATGATTGTATGCATCTAGACTTTTATCACAAGCTCTGTTTTCCTTGATGCACCCTGTTCTGAAAATGGGGGGCTAAGAGGATACAGAGTTTGTCTGCCTTAAATCACAAGCAAAGCCTATAACATCAAAGTATTCCCAGAAGCTCCTGTGGCTTTCCACTTTGAAATAAATACAATGGTTTCTAGACTAAATATACGAGTTTTTTACATAGAGAAATACCTTCTTCCCCTGACAGCTTAATCATTTATAGTAAAATATTTATGAACTATAAATCTTTTCTTTCCATTTATCACATTTCTCAATTATATTCCTTTAGCCTTCTAGTCTCCTATGCCATCACCTTCCTCCCTGATCCCTCTATTTCCTTGCCTTTGGTTCTTTCTGAAAAGATACTCTAATTCTTGCAAAACTCCAAGAGACTNAAAGCAAATGCAACATAATCATAGAATTGCCTAGGCTGAGGTAATTGTCACTCACAGAGGGTTTTTTTTACCACTCCCAAAATAACATCAGTTCCAAGGAACAGGAAGTAATTTGCTTATATGTGGTTCACTTTCTGTACTGCAATTCTCCCCAAAATAAATAAAGCCAAAAACATGCAAATCACAACAATCTCTGAATCATGCAAGCCTCTAAACAGAATGCTTTGCGCTCTTAGGAAAAATTATAACAGGACATCTGGCAAGACTCGGGTTTTTTATCTGTACTCTTTCAGGCCTTCTCTTTTAAGTGCTGAGCTGCTGGTATTACCACTCAAACAAAACAACACCATCCTATTAGATAAATTACATAAAAGGGAAAATATGGCTAATGCACTGGTGGATGACTGGTTTCCAGGAATGCAACAAACCTAAAAAGAACACATAATTATTGACACCTACTTTATGGAAGTATCCCCGGTAGGTTGTTTAAAAAACTCCATGTAAACTGAATTCTACATCCTCCTTAATACTGAAACTAGAACAGCAAAAAAGCTTTAGTTGTAGTATTGTAACTTAAACAAGACCTCCTTTATTTTGCAGATATACCCCATGACCTGACAAAGGTGATACATACTGAGCCAACTCAAAGCAGCCCATTGTGCAATGTAGACATAGGTTCAGAGCACTGTCTGGAGGCCAAACTAAATCATTAACAGCACTCTGGTAGGTAACCTATAAAAAAAGGCCAGCTTAGGGCAAAGCTTTTTGACTTTCAAGAGCGATTTCCACTTTCACCCCAAATCAGAATTAGCATCTTCTGAATGTTGATGGTACCTCCACACATGGATAATCTGTGTTGTACCTTAAACAGTAATGGTCCCTTGATCAGAGGCACACTTTGAAAGCATTTCTGCAATGCACTGCAGCAGTCATAATACCAAGTGCCATTAGATTTCTACTTCCATGTCTTACACTTTCCAGTATCTTGGCTCAGAAGAAATTCAAGTGAAAAACACAAAATTGATTGTCTAGCACAGAAATTGAGATTATACTCACAATAAGCACAGGATTATACTCAGATAAGCACAGGATTTTCCTTTAGATGTTCCTGGGTATGTTAATATTTGAGACTAACACCACAAACCTCAATGCTATCATTATTTTTACCTTTAAGATTAAACAGTAATTATTATTATAACCATGAAATATTCTTAAAAGGCTTACAATGAGGAAATTCCATGAATTAGTATTGATTAATAATGGGAGTCAAGCTCTTGAAGTCAGTGAAAGATAAAAGACCTGTATTAACAAAAAGACCAAAGTAATCCCTTGTACAATAGGCTATCATACCTTATTGGGAAAAGCAAGCACAGGAAGCATGAATGCTCTTATAAGGTGCCTCACAGAAAAAAAAAAAAGTTACTCATTCAATGGTGAGTGCATATGCAAACACACCCCCATACATTCCAGCACAGGTGTGAACTGTACAAAAGCAATACCATGACTATGAAAAATATCTACAATCAGAGGCATAAACCTCTCTCCTGTTCTTCCTGCTCATTTAGAAAGTACAGAGGATTATACCAAAATGGTAGGAAGAAAGATTGTTTACAGTGTCTGAATCATAGCAGTCAGTGTAAGTGACCACGTCTTCCTCCAAGCAGCTACTCAAAAACATATATTACACTGCTGGTGTTCCAAAAGCAGCTTTTACTGCTGTTGGCAGGCCATCACAAGCCAGCAGAACAATGCCTTTATTGGCATATTTTGCAAAGTCTGCATCAGCTGAGAAGCCCTGACCTATTATAGCAAGTCTGGCAAAAGTATATTCAGAAGATGATCGAGCTGCTTACAGACCTTCAGAACAGAAATATGGCCAGAAATCCTGCTAGTGCCCCTAGGAATGGGAAGTAGAGTTTTTTGTTCACTTGTTCCTTTTAACCAGGCAGGTTGGTAAAATCTAGTGGATCTGATACAGAATGAAATCCATGCTCCTGGTTATACTGGGGTTGACTACCCACATTCATCGTGCATTTTTAACTGGAAGTCTTTCCATCAGTATTTAAAACATACAAACATACACACACCCCAGGAACATTCAAAAGGAAGGAGCATGCAGAACATCTATCAGAGGATTAGGTACATTTCTGACTGGGCCTGCCCAGACAGACCTTTAGGCATTTCTTATTCAGCCTGCTGAAGAAGAGGGAGCCTGCATGTACCCCACTCATGGCAGCACAAGCACAGGAGAAGGTGCACTGTAATCTCAGCACAATAAAACATGCTGAAACAGAAATAAACAGATCTGTGTCAGGAAAGACACATGAGAACACAATGGCAATACCAGCATTAGCTGGAAATCGACTATCATTTACCCAAAAACTGAAGAACTCTCTTGCTATGAGATAACATGTTCTCACTCAGGAAGCACTAACCTTTCGTCTCTTTGGCTGCCTGCCACATCTCCCCATGGACTCCACACACAGTCCTGGTACAGACATTTGGCATCCACCTCCTTCACCAGAAGTGAGGTGCCTCACTACTGCACAGCAGTTCCCACACAGAATCACAGAATGGACTGGCTGGGAAGGGACCTCAAAGGTCATCTAGTCCCAGTCCCCTGCCATGGGCAGGGACACCTTCCACTAGACCAGGCTGCTCAGAGCTCTGCTCAATCTAGCATTCAATACTTCCAGGAATGAGGAATCCCCAACTTCTCTGAGCAACCTGTTCCAGCACCTCACTACCATCACACTTAGATATTCTTTTCTAATATCAAATCTAAGCCTACTCACAGTTCCATTTCCCCTTGTCCTGTCACTAAAAGCTCTTGTAAAACTCCCTCTCCATCCTCCTTGTAGGCGTGCCTCAGGAGCTGGAAGGCTACACATCTGCACAAAGATGTCATGTCTCACAACAGAAGTGGAAATGCAGAACTGAACAGCTCAAGTCTAGGCCACACACCTCTGGGGAGTAGGAAAGTGTGTTACTCCAGTCTACCTTTGGTCTGACCTTTGGACTGAACAACCTCAGTGCCTGCATTCCTAGACAGCATTTTCCTGCTTGACTTCATCTGAAATAATTTTAGTTAATGAGTTCTAAGACAGCTCCCTGGAATGAGAGAAAACGTATTGTCAGTTTTTTCCCACTTCTGTAAAATGGGAAAGGAACATGACTTACTGTACCTTCTTGTTATTTTCAGAAGTGGGACTCAAAATGGTAAGTTCAGGCCTGCTTGGTTTAGGCTTGGGAGATTCACAGGAGTTGATAAAATTCATGATGAATGGCTCCAAATGCTGACCTTTCTGAAAGAAGATATGAGTGACCTGTCACTTCCACAATTATAGGAAAGTGAACACAAAAACAACAACAACAAAAAAAGAATTTTCAAAGAAAGTTTTGATTAGCCTGTAGCTCGGTAATCTTGTAAATTAGCTAATGAAGTTAAGATATTGGCAACCTGAATATCTTACCCACCTCTTTCATCAGCTTTCCTGGAACAGATTTTATGATTTTACCTACAATTACAAACAAACAAACATTTTGTTATTACTATCTGATTTGAAAGACATTTTTCTCTGCTAGATTTTATGTACTCATTGTCTAGTAGTTATTTAAAAAGAAAATAATTTTTTAATTTTTTTTTTTATCTGGCATGAACCCTATGAAAATAGTCTTGCACATAACCAGTTTGTAACCTAGTGATTACTACTGTCCAAGAAAAGATACTGAGAAATACACCATTATTAATCTGAATACTTTTTAAAAAAAAAACACAATAAAGTACTGTAGGTCTACTCATTAACTCTTCTAGAGTTAACCATAAATAGCTCTAGCACTGTAACAGCAGCACTGCTACACCAGTACAGGCAAAATTCCCTGTGTTGGTCATGGAATCATAAACACACAGAAGAAACCAAGATAACTCAGATTCTCCTTGTTCTGTGGGAAAATCAGCAAATTTGGAGAGATTCTGGGGGGAACCAGCCTCAAAAACCCTGGGGAGTAGAATTTTCTAAATTGGACAGGTTGCAGCTGTGGCCTTAACGATCAGCTCTTGTGTCCTGATAAAGCTATCAGGATATGCCACAGTAACTTTGAGTGCTGAAAAATGAAAGTGTCTAGGACTAGCTTTATTTTAAGCACAACGGTTATAGCAATATCTTTCTTATCTCCATGTAATTAAATCTGGAATTTACATCAGAAAGTGTGTACAATGACCAAATGATGATAATGAAAACTCTCATCTTCACAAAAAGCCCTACCAAAATGCTAAGACTTGTTATAATGCTATTCAAGGAAGTGAACTATGGTCTCAGACAGGAAATGCATTACAGTAAACACCATAATTATAAGGTTTTATAAGGATTTAAAGTCAGATCTAGAAGGGAGACCTGAAAACAAAAAAAATCCTTTCGACTGGAGGCTGAGGGCAGAAATCTCATTTGACAGCTGATGAAGCAGGGTAGGAGCAGGGCAGCCCCAGCAGGACAGCACCGTGACCGGGAGCCGCAGAGACGCGGCAGCGCAGCTCAGCCACAGCTCTCTGGGACCACAGCCACAAGTGGCACAACACACAGAGACAGAATGGCCACGAGGCTGACCTGACCAGCTCAGGCCCACTATTCTGAGACAGCTACACTGCAGCCAAGTCACACTACAGTCAACTTTTTTGATTTATTATGGACTACTGTCATTAGGCATTAGAACTTCTCAATTCCCATCTGACCTGCTTGTACCACACACTGCTGCCTCGAATTCCATTAAATAGTTCACATTAGAGAAGATCTTAAGACCAGCTAATGCTAGAAATATCAAATATTGTAGTTTTCAGAATAAGAGGAGTCTAATCACTTAAAATCCCAAGGTAGTTTTGTAAGCATTTATACCATCTCATCTGCAAAAAATGACAGACATATGCAGATTTGATTTGTGATAGTACCATAAATTTTCTTGAACTATGCAATTTATTAAGAGAAATCTTATCATCCTGCTTCCTGGCACAAAAATTCAAAAGCCACTTAAACACTTTTTTCCAAAATTTCAAAATGTCTTTTTTCTTCAAGGAAGAAGTATCATCATATCTTCCTTGCTGAGCTAAAATTTTAGGGGCTGTGAACGAGCAGAGTTCTTATTTCATACATCTACAAGAGTTATCTATTCATTACTATGGTCAATTATAGAATCAGCATTATTATTTGTCAGCATAAACAAGCAGCATATTACATACCAAGATTCACATCAGGCAACATTTTATCAAGAAACTGAGTCTCTCCTCCATTAGGGGATAGGAAGTCAGCTAAAAGCTGGCTGTTACTTAGTTCTGGATGTTGCAGAAGTTTCTTTGAAACAGAAGGAACAAGGGAGGTATAAGTACTTTAAAATTTATCTTTAAAAATCCGTTTCTGTACAGCAAAAAGATATTCAAAGAGCATTATACTGCCACTAATATTGTCATTTACAGAAAATTTCTGTTTTCAGTCATGAAATTTTAACATTGTCCATTTGAATCCTTTTTCTAACTACAAAATTACTTGGAAAGAAACTAACAAAAAAAACCCCACATATTTTTTATTAGTATTACATAATTGATTTTAGAATATTCTTTGCTCCAAATGTTTGTCTGATACCTGCAGATATTCCTGAAATTCCTCTCTCTTGGATTTTAAGAATTCATAGTTCTTGGGGCCAATGATTCTCTTTGAGGGAAGCTGGGCATCAGGAAATGAACCTAGTAAAGATATCAAGGAGATTAAATTATTCTTGCAGTGCAGTAAACACTTATTTTATTATTTTAAATTTCATCTAAGTAATGAATGATAGTCCTAGCAGGAGGGAAAATGGCTTTCCAAACGGTGGAGAACATACCATGAAATTCTGTAAGCTTTGATTCAAGCACGTAAAATTCAAGATACCTCCTGTAGACAGACCAGTGTTCAGGTTCATGTCCAACTGGAGGGAAAAAAAAGTTACAAATAAACCCACTTCTATATCACCCCAGAAACAAATCAGCAACAACAAACATATGCTGGATTATCATAAGAAAAACCTCAGTGACATTAGCCCTTTTGTTGCAGTAACATAAACTTTAAGGTACTTTTAATGCATAACTGGTAAGCAGACACGGTACTAGCAAGGAAATTATCATTATGGGCTCCCTACAATCAAAACAACAGAGTCCTGCATAACTTCAACATTTGTTATGGCTGACTATATTACATCTATTTTTACAATGTTTAACCAAATGATTTACAGAAATACTACTTGCTGAATACAGTCCTCTGCACCACCAACTTGAATGCTGATCATTCTTAACCCTATCACTAAAGATTTTGCTAAAGGCCTCTTAAATACTTTCTGCTTATTGTGGAAGTATTGGTCTCACTAACACAAATCCCAGCAGCCTTAGGATGATGCTGTTTTCCCCCACTCCATATGAATGTATTGCAATCTAGATACTGATAAACTAACTGCATACCATGACAGTTCCTAATAAGCAAAACATTTTCATTTCCTAAGAACTAATTTTAAGGTTATATAAAAATTTATTTGTTGTTCATTATTCCAAAGTTTAGAGTGGGTGAAAAAAATATGCCAGGTGTTTATTAATATGAATTTAAAGATAACTATTTTTGGAAAGAGAACATTTCAAACTTTGGCATGAAGTCTAAATAGAACTGACTCATGCTGAAGAGTCAGTTTTCAACTTGCACATGATAAATGTGATCATTTAGCTCTCAAACTAATTTCCTCAGAACTTTCAAGCCATTATTTTGAAATAAGAACAACACATATACAAAACACAGTGCAAGAGTCATCAGAATACAGCATGCTAGAATATTCTGAGTTCACTTTCAAATACCACTTTATTTATCTGCAACACTTCATACCTGCCCTTCTATCATTTCTCTCTACATCAATGCAGAATACAGGAATTCTCTCCTTTCTGTCTTTTCTTTCCAAGGAGGGATCATCGAAAAAATCAACATATGGGATGCTGATTTTCCAAGCAGCAAGGTTGCGGGGTGTGTTTGGGGTGGTAACAGCCTCCTCAGGAGAATCATCTTCCATCACCATAACACCTTCTTCAATCTGTAAGGATTCAAACAGAGATCTCCAGTTCTATTTTAATTGGTACTGTCTACCTCTGCTTCAAACCAACTCCCTCCCCTTCTCTTCTTCAAATTTTCCATTTCTCCCCCAACTGTACTTCAGGCAACAATGGCCCATGCAGTAAATTCTGCCACTGGCTCTATTCATGGCTGTTTAGCATGGAAGAAAAACATTAACTTAGGGAGACACTCAAGACAAATGAGGAGGGACTGTTGGCTCCTGATCTATAGGGAAAAAGCTGTGTCACAGACCAACTCAGCAGCAATTTCTACAGTACATTATTGATGGTTTTAAGGTCTTGTGGCAGGCTGCAGATAAAGAGCCATGCATGCAGTCCTACGCATGCCTTACTACCCAGAAATAGAGAAAAAAAATCACTGCTTACAAAAATATCCAACACTGCTACTTTTGGTACTTCTCCATACTAAAACAATAAGCTCAGAAGCACACAAATTGGGGATGTGACCTTGGCTTGTGAATGAATACAGGGAGGTTAAGACAACTTAATCAGAAGCCAGCACATGAAAACTGTGCAAAGGAGAAAAATGTCAAAGCCCAACAAAGACTTCAAGTAAAATGTAATGGCTTTACTCACAAAATCATCTTCTCCTTCATTTAAGTTATAGTTAGGCAACATAGCTCCTTCCATAGCAGAACTCTTGAATACACCTTTTATTTTGTTCCCTATTTTGCTGATTCCAAATGACTCTCCTCTCTTCTGTGTGGTCCTAGGATTACAGAAGAAGCCACAGTTCACAACACAAAGCATATTATTACACAGCTGTTCATTAGGCCATTGCACACCATTTGCAGACAACAGAAACAACTCTATAAACAGGTAGCCAATATATTTACAGTTCCACTTAATTAAAATTAATTTATGGTAAATCTGTTCTCCAATCAATCAGCAAAAATTCTTGATTACACTTTTTAAGAGACACTGGATTCCCACATGCTTAACTATGAGTAAACTCTTACAATAGTATCCTAGTAATTCATGATACAGAATAAACAATTAGCTAGGTAAAACAACTTTGCTTTGACATTAGAAACTGTGGTATTGCTACAGGCATGCACATCAAGTAGGTCATTAACTTTGTCCTTTTCCTTGTACTTGTATTTAAATATTTATACTTCTGCCAAGTGTAGATGCCTTTTTTTAATAGAGTTTTACAAGCACATATCATTCAAGATAGATCTCAGTTATTAAGCAGTAGAGAAAGATAAAAGGAATGTGCAGGGAGCAAGACTGAGCATGAGAGAAAACAGATGCAACTGAAGAATCTTGGCTTGAAGAGCCAGTCTTACTGAAAAATGAAGAGGTTTTGTTGTCTTGTCACTTACTACGAAGAGTCCAAAAGCCAACAAACCAGGTATGGGAATAAAAAAAAAAAAATACTTGGGCAGCAAGCACACTCCTCACTGAGCAAACAGATTTTTTACTATCCTTATGCCCTTACACAAGTCCTGACATTGAAAATTATTTCTTGCATAGAAATGCTAGCAATATTGGGAAGAAAAATGTTTCTACTGAATACAGAATCAGCATGAGATTCCTTATGGTGATTCAATATATACAGTTGAGAGACAAGTTAAAAATCAATACAGTCAACTTCAGAATCAAACATTCAAAACAAATTTACAGACTGATATTAGACGTACAATTAATACTTTGGAGGACAAAAAAACCCTGTTTCTTTTTTCTTTAAAACATGAAACTATTGACTACCGGAAGGGATTACACAGAGAACAGCAGCAATCAGCAGGTAAATTATTTTCATCATTCATAAAACCATGCAGACAACATCAGCTGCTGACTCTAAGCACGCTTGTGCATGTTACTAATAACCTTCCTGCTTATAATTTTATACAGACTGTGAACCTGACTTAAGTTGCATAAATAACCCACTGTTTTTCCAAATCTTTTAGTTTTTCTATCTTATATAATCATCAGCTCCAAAGCATACTGGCACCATCTATCTTAATCATCTCTTCTATGCAAAGACAAGGTTGCTTGGCTGCTTGCAGTCAAATCCATATTTGGACAATTTTACTCCATTCTTGAACAACTTGTAATACATGTTACTGTGCTGAACTGAGCTGTTTCACCTAGGGGACCTTACCTGAATTTTGTTCAAGTGCTTCAACACTGGGCTAGACAACACAAACCTCAATCAGACAAAACCAGCTTTTCTGGAAGGCTGGTATTTCAGACCTCTGTCTCAACCCTGAATGGAGTCATTCCTCTGAGAACTAGAGCAGTTCTCAAGAGTTTGAGTGAAAACATTGATTTGCACAAAGTCAGTGATTTGACCAGAGGACTCCAGTCTCAAAGCAGTTCTTTCACACACTGAGCATGCTCCAGGTGAAGGCAGCATTCACCTGTGCCTGAAGTGAGCTGTATGGAGCCAGAACTCAACCTGACAGCCAGGCACCAACACCTCCAGCCCCAACACACAGCCCACAGATTACACGATGTGAATAAAAAGCAGCCACTGAACTGTGCAAGTATAAAGTGACAACCTAGGATGGGAGTCTCTTCACAGGAAGAGACAAATTCAGAACAAACACTGGTGAATGAGAGGGTACACAGACACTCTCCACAATATATGGAGAGAACACTGGCTTGGCAAAAATCCTTCATCACAAAACACATTAGATGAGCATGGAAAAAAAAATGTGTGGATGTTAGCAAAGATGGATGGACAGATAACATGATGACTTGACATTTCAAAGAAATGGAGCAATAAAAAATATCTACGAAAGGTATCATGATGAAAATCTAATGATTCACTGACTAAGCAGAAATAGAAGAAAGACCTTGATACTAGGTAGAAGGAAGGAGAAGGGACTAGGATAGGGGCAGGCTCAAGACATGAAGGACCAAAGGTGACAGGAGGTGGCCAGTTTAGAATGGAGACTAGATGTTTTTTAAGACCTGCCAACAAATACATACACATCCAAAACTTATTGGAAAAATATCCCACTCCCTCTAGTGCTAATCCTTATAATAGCTTTATTAGACCATCAGGAGGGCTCTCTGTGCAGTCTCCAGGCTCCAACATTCCTGAAGAATGATGTGACAACAAGACCTTGGAACACTTCTTTATTTTCAAACATTCCAAAAGTAACACATACCTAAGATTAAAAAATAACAATTATTGTTTACTCTATTAACAGGGAATTGCAGACTGAAGACTGCAGTAGTCCACTGTGCACTTTAACCGTGGATGGTTGCAAAATCATTTTCCCACAGGATGCCTGCTTCACTCAGTGCACTGAACAGACCTTGGCAGGTGATGGGCCAGGGCTATGCAGCTGAAGAATGATGCTGTGAGCCTCTCTGGGTCAAGGACCAGACCAGTTGTGTATATAAGACAAGCCAGATGTTAAAATGTATGTGAAGTCACAGTACCATTTCCTTCCTTTGCCTGACTAAAATCCCTACACACAGTTATGAGAAATGCAGAGCACACACTGCTGCACTTGAAAATCAGTGAGCTGCATTTTTAACTCAAGAACTCCTTATTGCTCAGCAATCAGGCAAATTATAGCTCAGCATGCTGATCTGGCACATAAAATACAGAACCATCTAATTACCTTGATTCTTAACCTGAAAAATGAAGTTGAAAAATTTCCCTTCAAGATTACTATGAGCAATCTATACCATACTAATGCTCCAATAAATTCTAAGGAAAAGTCCATAAGGAAAAGATTGCTTTCTGAGTTTGGAGATCATGTATTTAAAGAAGCATGAATAATGAGAAAATAAACCACTGGACAGCTCATAAGGCATTATGAGCTACAATGCTAAGGCATTATTTACCTACAGCAAATGATAAAAAATAGCCTGTGTTGTCATCAAACCTGTAACAGTCACAAGAGAAGCTGCAGAGAGAACTAATTTGGGTAACTGTTGGGTTTGAGTGCTTAAAAATCATAAAATGGTTATATTTGCAACAAATGTCAGACAATGATCACTCCAGATACAGCTTGCAAAATAAAACAAGCACAAAAGTGGATAAAAATATGACATGGTTTAAAAGAACTTCAGGACCAGCTAGCTGTCACACATAAAAAGAAAGTTTCAAGCTCTGCAAATATATTTCAAAGAAATGACAATAGACAGACTGTTCACAACAAACAGTGTAAATGTACAGCAAACAATGTTAACATAATGCAAACACATGAAATTAGTAATTAAGCAATTTCTAAGCACTTGTGAAGAGGACATGGGGAGTAAAGCTGTCTGTGAGGAGAAATGCACCTCAGTCCAAAGAAAACATTCATGTCTTTTACAAATGAAATGAACAGTTAATTACTGTTATAAAGGCTGTATGATGAAGTCATGAGAGATGCAGCATAGCTAAAACACAACATTTATTGAGTGTTAGATAGACTTACCGTAAGTCATCCAAACTCAGGCTACTTCTGCAACAACAGGCAAATAAATTACCTCAGAGCCCAGCAGAAAATAAAACAAAACCAAAACAACAAAAGAACCCAAACCAAACCAAATTTGACGGAACTGTGCCAACAAAACTAAATAGGCTTTGACCATCACCATGGGTTAAGAAAAGAGGCAGTACAATTAGGAGTTCCTGACCTAGAAACCTGAGAAAGTGAAATGTGAACAGTATCTGCACATCTCATCTTCACAAGCCTGGCCTTTGAATTTAAAACATCAGTTATTGAAACTTTTAAGAGATTCAGCACAAGCAACTACCATTTAATGGAGAACAACTTTCATTCTTAGTGTTATCTGTAGTGCCAAATAGCCAGCTAACTTTTCCTATTACTTATGTTCAGAAATCATGTAGAATTTTGTTAATTAGGTCAATACAACGAAAAGGCTGAGGACTCACTTTATGTAATAATACACGCCCTCTCCCCCTCTGTATTAGTATAGTATATACATATATAATACAGTATAGTAAGATATAGCAATATCTGTATTAAGTATAGTAAGAGCCGCTATTAAAAATTAAAATAACTTTTTAATATTTGTATTTCACAGATTTTAAGAACTGTCATGTATTTTTGACATTCTACATAACCTGGTACATAGAACCAACGCCTCAGACATCAACCCAGTAATTCCAACCGAGACATTTAAATGAATTAACTATAAACACTGTTATCACACACAGGATTTTAATTCATTAGAGCTACTGAATTCTGGACAATGATATGGGATTAAAATATTAAAATTTTAGATTTTGTTTCACAGAAGGGTCTGATTGTAAGTCATCGTACACTGCCTTTGGCCATGCAAACTGTGAAACTGGAACTATAACCTAGCAAGTCAGAAATGATAGTGACTATTACATTGCATAGAACTTTTCACAGACTTAATTCCATAGCTTTTTCTCCTAACAACTCCCTGAAATTGTTAGTATCTTTTCTACATGGTTCTTTAATTTTAAAAATGCTTTAATTTCACTGCTATTGTAAGATGAGAAACCAGGATGTGTCTATTTCTGTTTGTGGTTATGATATATAGAAAATCAAGACAGATATACAGCAATCTATAAATCTGGGAACTTATACTGCATAACAGCTTTTCTTTTTTTGTTAGACTTCCAACACAGACTACCTTAAAGAAATGTAGTAATGCATTATAAATACATAAATGTGAGAGAAGGAGAGGGAATTGTTGTCTCTTCCACAGTGTCCAAAATAAATTGACAGAACTGGAACTCAAAATACCAGTTATCATAGGCCACACATATTAAACATCAGGTAAAAAACATCAGTTACAGAGCTAAAACTGATGACAACCACAATTAGTTATCAAGTTGTCAGAATACCCTCAATGTGAAACCCTTGACACTGCCCTCCTTTGCCTTAGCAGTTTTCACAGCACATTATTTGTCCTATCTGTCTGTAAAAAGCCATGATTGTTCTGTACAGTTCAAAGAAGTGATTCAAACCAAAAATTACACAGATGTCACTTCTTCCTACCTTTCCACCCATATTTTCTAGAAACTGTAATTTTCTTGTCTTGTAATAAGGAAATGTTTCAACACATTACCCGCACATTCCACTGGGATTTCATGCCTACTTCTTGATCTGATTTTTTAACCAGCAGTACCTTTGCAACACACACACACAGTACCCATAGCAAAGCACACAAAAAATATGGGGAACAAAACTCATCTCTTTGCACATAATTACTTTCAAGTGGAACTAATGCTAGAATAAGAAGGAGAAGGCAGGAAAAAATATATTAAATGATTCTGGGAGAAACCTTGATTTTTTTCCCCACCTCCTTGGCAATATACAATAGTCCCCTGACTGTATACAATTCTGTAGACAGAAATTCCAAAGCAATAAGCAAACTACTTGCAAGCCATGACCCTGTTTCATGGAAATAATCACTGAGGCACCACTTCTGGAACACACAGTATCTCATACTATAAATCAGCTTATATACTGAGGGCATTCGAATTGTTCTAAAATGTAAACCAGATACATTTTCAGTAATGCTACGGATGCTGTTTGACAATATGCTGCAACAGCCCCCAAACAATATTTGTTTATTTTGTAGCCAGAGATGCAATTCAAAAACTCCAGGCAAAAATGGCCTGTAACTTCCCCTTTTCTGTTTTGAAAAGCAAAGCACCAAAGAGGTGATCTACGCGTTTTCATATTTTAACTAGATTTAAGTGTATGGCAGAATACACTGACGTGTATTTCCAACCTCTGACATGAATAATTTGGGGGAAGAGACCAGAGGGCAGATCCAACAGAAGCTGAAGTGTGTTTAAGGTCACCCTGCATGGAGTACTGTGAAGGAAAGGAATGCAGTTTGGGCTAGCTGCCTTCATTCCATGCCTCTTTGTTAAGATACAGAAGCTTGCCAGCACCACTATGAGGCAGCATTACATCAAAGCTCCAGTCCTGGACCTACAAAAACTATAAAGACTACGTAAAAGATGTCACCAATGGAGACATAATAAAGAGAACAATCATGTCATTTTTGAAGAACAGGAGCAGGGAAGAAAGGTATGTGCCAGGAATAAAAATCTTACAGTAGGCTGTGAAATGGGAGTTTGCTGTCAGCTGTAACTCTAACGAAAGCAGAAAAGGTTAAATGAATCAGTTACTCCTCTAGAAGAGGACAAGCATTAGCATTTTCCACAGTACCATGGATCTTATTTCATATTAAGTAAGCCTATCCAAATTAAAGATTGTCTCACTGCAGTTTTCTTCTTTTGGCTAGACCATAAGAAAAATTCAGTTGAGCTGTGGGAGCCAGGGCTTGTCTCTGACTGCCCTGGAGGCTCAGGGACCCAGGCAGGGGTCTCAGAGACCCTGGCACACAGCCCAAAACACCTGTGATTTTGATTTTAGCCCAAGGGAACGATTGCCAACCTTAAAAGAAGAATTACAAGTCACAAGAGTTTAAATAGAGCAGTAGTGAGTTTGTTACAGGGTGTAAAAGTAGTTTTTGGATTTTGGTACAGGGGGGTGTGTGGTGCCAAGATGGAGAAACTTCGTGGCTTTAGGTTTCTTCCTTCTTCTTCTTCCCTCTCCATCTTCTTGGTGACAGGGACATGACTGATTGGTTTAGAGTAGAATCTGACTGTCTAATGTAGAGAATAGGTATTGGAGATAATTAATAAATAGTCTGTACGTAATTTTTAGTATAAAAGATAAGCACCGCCTCTGAGGGGGGAGAAGGCCTTCGACTGTCTTGCTGGAAGGAGCTTGGCAGGGCAGAAAGAAAAAGTTTTAGATTAGGTTGAATAAACAACCTTGAACACGAAACCTGAAGAGTTTCTGCCTTCTCTTTCATCTCTCGGGCTGGGAAAAAGAACTTTTACATCGCCCAGGAAAAACAGCAAAATAACATAAAATCCGACATTGAGCTAGTCCTCGACTGTCGGAGCCATCCAACATAAAGCAAAACACAAGAAATTTTGAGACCTCAAGGTTTACCAACCCAGCCCAAGCCCACAGTGGAAGATCACCCATCCCCACCACAGGAGAGGCTCTTCTCCTCCACAGGCCATAAGGAGCCTGAAGGTGGTCTCCAAGCATATGGCCGAAGGCCAGAAACAAGGCTTCTGATCCTACATTTCTGCAATGGAGTGAGGGGACAGAAAACACATTTGATCTAGGAGAAGTGGCAAAGCCTCCTTGTCACAGTAAGAGGAGATTCCCATCAAATTACCAGGCTGGTTTGACACTGTACCTATCCCTGTAACATCTGAAATCCAAGAAGACACACTGTGGCACCACTAAAATGGTATTATATACACAGTCAACTAAATCACTGCTTTATATTTTTAGATAATCTTATTCTGACTGCTTATTTTTTTCCCTTCTCTCTTCTCAAATGTCACATTTTAAATTCTTTAATGTAAAATACTTAAAAAGAAGAGATGCCTTGTATAATACTGCTTGCATCTTTAGTATGTAATTTGTTCATTTATAAACAAAAAAGTAGAGCTAAAAATTTAGTCAAATTAGTATCAATAACAAAATTCTTACAGTTTATTATTTTGATGCTTTTAATTAAAAAACCAAAGAAAACCACTTAAAAGTTCTACCATGCCTACCTGTTGAACTTTGAATTACGGGTTGGTGACTCTGCTCCTTTTAAAAGGTGTCTGAAGTACTGTAGCAGACAAATAAGGGATCAAAGAAAACACTGCATTAACTGAGGTAAAGGCTACTGTGCAACAACATTGTGAAGTTCAGGCAAAAAGAACTGAAGGAAAAGTCAAACTGACCATAATCTAGCAGACAGAATTTTAATATGGAAAAGGATAGACTATACAATAGTCAATACATGAGACTAGGACTACTTAAACTTACATAATCATGAAATTAAAATCACAAAGCAGAAATAAAAATTAAATTAAGCACCAAAATCCTCCTCCTTAAAAAAATCAAGCATTTGAAGCATTATAGCTAGCTATCATGGACAAGATAGTAATCAAAATCATTTTTGAGAAATGTTATTTTTATCAAGGCAAGTACCCACCCCCAGGACAAATCAATATATTCTGCCTAAAATAAATGCAAGAAGCTTAATACACAACCTGACTTATATACATAAACTTCTGAAAGGAACATGAGTTCAACCTTATCCCTGTGACTGAAGTGTGTCCTAAGAGAAGGCCTTAGGCAGATAAAGTCAACCCAGTGTGAGGAATTCTTAACGTGGAATTTAGAACCCAAGCACACAACGATCTTAAATACCTTATAAATTGCTTTGAGTGATCTTCTTGAAAACAAACACTGGATTTTCGGCTGCTGGAATGCATAATGCTGATAAAACCTAAATACGACTCTTTTATCTTTAAATATCATTATATTTTTAAAAGTCAATAAAGAGATTGTGTTCTACATCTATCAGGCAGATTGCTTTTGTACCAAAATTGCAATCATAAAAGAAGGGATGGAGAGGATTTTGTAATAGCTGTGATACACACAAATTGTTACATCAAAAAAATAAAGCTTTTTTTTAATTCTGTGATGATGTGATGGACTAGAATGAATTTTATTTTCCTACTGAGAATGGTCCAGCTCTAGAATGCCATCTGAAGTGGAAAATAAAGCCATATTTTTCGGTTCCACATACACATGATTGTTGTAAATAGCGTATCCTGAAAGAATACAATCTTGCTTTTAAGACTACTCTTCAAATCTTTCAAATCTTTCACACTTACCTCATCACTGTGACAGAACATAGGAGTGAAAACATTCTCGAGCAGAGAAAGGACGTGCTCATAAGCTTCAAAAAGACAACGCATAGTCTGAAGTTTCACAACATCCGTATATGGACTTTCAGCAACTATTAAAAAAAAATATTTCACTATGAAGAGAGAGAGGTATACATACAGGCATGTAAAGTTCATGTGTTTTTCTGATCAGAGTTTGTGGTTATTTTGCAAGCTACTCTATGTTTTAAAAATAAAAAATTGAAACAAATTGACAAAACAAGGATTAAGCACAATATAGAACAGGGAAAATTTTTAAAACTGGCAAAAAAATGTTTGACAATATCCAGCAAAATCTGCTTTATTACAGGACGCTGTTTAAATTCCAATGTACATTATTCCTTTCAAATTCCAACTTACTTTTTTGAATCTCTTCCACAATGAAAGGGTCAAATCTAATCTTGTCGATGCTTTCATCCAAACAGTAAGTTTTGTAAATTTTCTGTACTTCATCATGAAGAGACATCTTTTCAGTATCTGATAGTTCTGGTCTCAAAATTCGATCATTGAATTCCTCTGAAAAGTAAAGGAAAGAAAAAAGCATTTCTTGATCAACTTTGCAAACAAATAACATCTTGAAGCACCCTATAACATCAACTCATTTTCCAGTAGGTAGGTAATTCGCAAAACTTCAAAATTAAAAGAAACATAAGACATCTCAAAATCCTAGGTAATAAGATATCTGCCTTCTTATTAACTACAATTCAGATTTGTTCATAAAGTTATTACTAAAAATATATTGCAATTAAAATAAATTATTCCTTATCACAGGAATAAGGATAAACCCATGAGGCTGTTCCTGGCATATGAATGATTTTTTCTTCCTAAATTACCCAGATGCAAATTATCATTTTCCATTAGAAAGATATCATCAAGTAGCACCAACACACGTTTGTAATCTTACCCACAGTCAGGCAGAACTGCAGCACATGGACAGCCCCTTCCTGTTTCAGGAAGTTCATAAACCGAAATAAAAGGTCTTGCTGATCTCTGATCTCCTTTAGCTCCAGTTTCAGTACCTGAGTAGGTTAAAAATGCAGTCAGCCAACTTCCAAACTTTCAGTGAGTACATAAATAATGCAAAGAGTTGCAGAACAAAATCAGTGGGTAAAGTAAAACACTTATTCAAAACAGGAAGGGAAGTAAATGCTGCCTTTGCTTACAGATGGTTTTTTATTTCTTGGCTCGGCAAATTTCTGAAGGAATGGAACCAATGAAGAAGTAGGCTCAGTTGCTATCTCAGGCTGCAGAAAAAAATGACAACTGGGTAAGAAAGCTTCTTTCACGGGTGATCAAAATGCCACTGCCTTAACTTTGTCAGTACTCACTGGACTATCATCAATGAAGATCAGCAGTAAATGGTTGACAGTATCCTGCAAGAAACACAACACAACAAATAAAATTAATATTAAAGAAACTCAACAAAATAGATTAAGATAATTTCAATACTGTATTATACTCAAGTTTGAACCTAAGTATATTAATACTTTTAAAAAAGCAAAGTCTGGGAATACACATTTGAGAATTGACCTTCAACGGTCTCCTCAAGTTTTTGCACGTCAGGGAATTTCTGAAGAGACCCACACAGAAATATTCTTTACCCAGTGGAAGAAAGCCCTCCAAAGTATTTTTACTCAAAGTGCAGATCTAATGAACTACTAATACTTCCATACTACAGTAATTTCTGTTTGTAGCCAGGCAATGCCTATTAACATACACGCATGTATAAAAACAAGGATGGCAGTGTTGCAGCTTCAGAAGTAAATGCCCCTTGATTTGAAGAATTAAGGGAGAAAAATTGATTTTGATACAGCTGCAAAAAAAAGCTGGTTACTTAGATTGCTATAAAGATCCACAGAGCTAGATAATCCAGCCCTTTTTAAATGCAGCAACAGTAACTCGTAGGTGTTTACACTAGCACAGCATTCTCCCATTTGACAGGAGCTGTAATCCTTCACTGAAAATTATATTCTTAAGAGATCACACTAGTACTGTTATTTTAATCAGTTCAGCCAGCTAATTCATATGAACAAACAAAACAATTGGCCACAAGATTTCATTTTATCTAATCAAAATGCACAGCAAGTAAATCATGGTGCATCATTTGCTCTAGCACAACATACTTAGTAGGTAAAATGTAATTTTGAATAAGTTAAGATTATTCTTGTGCTCCAAAGTCTTACAGGGTCAGCTAAGAAATCCATTGAGGGAAGGAAAACTGAACCAGGGAGAATCTCTCTAATGAGAAGAGCCAGGGATCTGAAAAGGAAATAAAAGAAAGAAAATAAAAATCCAAAGCAATATTAAATAACAAATATTTCTAAGTGAAGTTTCCAATTCTGTCATATACTACTGGGATGTATTTTAAGATTTAACAATATCATAAACACGCTATTTTAAAGACAAATCAAAAAAAAATCATAAAAAGGGGTAAGAAGGAAGATGACTGTGATGTTCATTCTTTCACTTTCCAAAATTATTGTACTACATAGAACTGGAGACATTAAAAAAAACCAAAACAACTCTAAATAATTTATATACCTGCACTCTGTTGACTTTGGGGGCAATATATAAGGAAAAAGAAGCTCTGTAAGTTTTCTTAAGTAGTGAAGTTCATCTCTTCGGCTTCTCAAAGCAACATGCAGTTCTGGTCCATATTCCTCTAAAGCAGCTTGCTGCAAAAATTCTGCATTTTTTACTGAAAGTGAAAAACAGCATTACAGAGTTGCTTCAGCATCTTCTAACTGGTAAACTAAAGGCAATTGGTTTTCATTTGAGCTAAAAAGTTAGTATTTTTAGTATGTGTACAACTGCCAAAGGGATAAAATGTTTAAACTTTACAAAAGAACCTTGGCTTACACTTGGAAGCCTAGCTATGCAAAAATAAAACCTCACACTGAAACAAGAATTCACCAAACAATTGCAGTTTGCATAGTATCCAGAATGTTTTCTCATTTATCACTATATATAAATATATATAAAATAATATAAACTTATATTTATATATTTAATTTTATATAGATATCTATATAAACGAAATATAATATTTCAGCATCTGGATTCCCAAAAAAACTGCATTGTGCAAAGTCTGCCTCTAATTGCCTTTTTCCTGACCTTCCTCATGACCTCCCATTTCTTTGGCCTACAACACAATTGGAAATCAACATAAACTTTTACTCAATCCTCTAGTATCTGTTTCCTGCTTAGAACACTTAAAAACAAGCATGAAGGAACATACATTTTAAACACAAGGTAAATCAAGCCAAAACCTGCAGGAGGATCTGCAAGAGTACTTACTGCCTCTCAAATTACAGCAGAATTGAAAGAATACCTCTTTATCAGATTAAATGCTATAGAAATTAATTAGAAGCAACAATGTTATTCTTCAGATCATTTCAAAGGCAAGAACTGAGCTGTTATAAATCACACCTAGCTGAATTAGCAATGTGGCACAGCCTCATGCCAACACCAGGCATAGTGAGGTACATAATATATTCCTCAGTTACCTTTAAGGCTAAAGCTTATTCCCAGCATATGAGAGAAGCCTGCTGGCTTGGCCCTCACAACCAAAACCCATGACAGAAGGGATGCAGGAATATGTATCACCTGATTAATCTGCCTAGCTGGTGTCACTAAAAGCAGAGAGAAGGAATGCACCCTCTAGCAAGAACAGCTAATGAATCGTGGAGGTGTCTGTGCCAACAGGAATTACTAAGAAAGGTAAGGGTAACAAGAGCAGGAGAACAGGAAATGTCCCCTAAAAGCAATCATTTCAAAAAGGACTTAGAAAATAAGGAGAAAATGCTATGCTCAGCTAGCAACCAGAGCAAGGTCTGAAAGCTGCCTCTGAACCATGTATTGTGGTGGCTGCTTTAGCAAAGTTTACTAGAAAGTGCTACTGTAAGTCATTTTCAGCTGCTACTTCACATATCTGCCCTTAGGAAACAAGTCTTCCTGAAAACACTGAGAAAAAATGGCTATATTTTCAATGCTGTACATTTAAAACACAGTTCTTTACTGCTAAAGAAAGTGTTTCAAACTCCTTGGTAGAAATCAAAGCAAACATGAAATTTGGCATAAACAGCACGGCAAGATTATCTACTATCATGAAACTGCTGTTGTACCATGAAAGACATCCAACGTTATGTCTCATTATTCATCTTAATCATTAACACTACTCACAGGACCAATGGCAAGTATTTATGGATATCAAGCAGACATTTGGGGGAAAGAAGAAAAGTTCACGACTCCAGTTAAAGTAAACATCTACACTTAAAAGTTGAATGAAACCACATTTAGGAGATACAGCACTGTGGAACACAGCCAGTGAAAAAAATAACAATAACAACAGCAAGTGTTTCCAAATATTTCTTCAATGTGCAGTTTAAATATAATTTTTCCATTAGGCTTGTGAAGATACTCTTACCTAGGATAATAAATATGCTTCTGCTCAAAGTCTCCATGGCTTACAAATATGAACCTAACTTTTCAAAATACTACAAGTTCATTAATGCAGATTTGAAATCATTCTATCTATAAGAGCTATGAGTGCACAGATGTACAAATCCTTTCACCTACAACTTCAAGAAGCATTACTAAATTATCTTGATTGCCCTGAACAGACAAAACCCATATTCCTGTTCACCCCTGCACAGAAAGAAATTCAGTATTTTCATTGTGGGGCAATAAAAATCAAACAGAGAAAGAATACAAATACGTACTGTAAATTTTTCCCTATTTGCCTTCACAACCACCAGAAGAAAAATGCAAAAGGACCTAATTTTTTTTAAAAAGAGGCCATAAGGATAAAAGACAAAGCAATATAATCTCAAACATGCATAGAAGAATATTCATACTTGGCCTTTGAAACTAACAGCATATTAAGTCTTGACATTACCTTTCTGCCTGGCCTTGGCTATTACTTCAATGTGTTTCATTGCTGCCTTGAGCATCTTCTTTGTTACAACCGTAGGAATGTCCACCTAAAGGATAATGTCAAAATAAAACCAAAACTGTTATATTTCCCCCTCCCCCCAAAATTTATCACAGCAAACACAGTAATTTGTTCATATGTTCTGGTTTGAACCATAAAATGAACCATTGAGAAACAATCCACGATTCCCTAGGTGAGCTGACAGTGTCCTCAATCTTCTGCCAAGGTATATAAAAACACGTAGAACTAAATGCCATAAACAAAACTGGTAACACATTTATTGTCAACTCATTCCCATTATGATTTTTTCACTACAATAAATACAGCAAGGCAGTGACTTCCGAGTCACAGTACATGTTCTATGGGAACATTTGACCACCAACAAAAGGATCCAGTTAACTATGCTCTGCTTCTAATACTGGCAAACCTTAACACTCTGCAATCATATCCATAAGGACTAAAATCGAAACCTTCCTACACAGAAAAAATGTCACCTCCTAGCTGATGGCAAAACCAAAAGAGAATCTGAGTTACAGAGTCAAAAGACCATTAGTGCCAAAACCATGCGACAGAAGCCAACCAAAAAGTATGTATGATTTAATCAAGGATTGTATTAGAGTCCTGCATTTCTGTTTCCTTTGGTGGCTACAAAAATGGAAGGAGAACAATTCAGGCACAAATGACCTTGGGATCTCTTAGCCCTGCTCCAAGCAGGCTCTGATCTGTGCTCAGTGCTGCATGCAAGCTGGTGCTGAAAACCTCCTGAGCTGAACAAAGTCACCTCCTCCAGCCCCAGTCATCTTGGTGGCCCTTTGGTTGAACCTGCTCCACTTTCTTGTAAAGAGCAGCCCAAAACTGGATCAGTATCCTAGAAGTCATCCAGTGAAGGCAGATAGTCACATTCCTTGATTTTCTCTGCTCCTGTCACTACAGCCCAGGATGCTGTTGGTGTTTTAAGCTGCCACTGATGGCTCATATTCAGCTCACACCTTACTATGGGGCCAGATCCTTTGCAGCAAGCAGAGCTTCTCCCTGAAGCCAGTCAGTCTCCAGCCTGTACAGGTTCAAGGAATTCTTTATCAACTGCAGCAGTTTTCACAGAAATTCATCTAGAAAGTGATTTACACTTTGCATACTCTTTATTTTAAACAAGAGATGCCTCAGAGATGAAAAAACATACACCTATAAATGTTCAAAATCTAAGAATTCTGAACAAATTTCTTTCCTAATGGAGGAATCCCTCCTCAATACAGCACCTTGCCAGACAAGGAAAGAGGCAATGCAATTTAAAAAGCCACCAGAGCTGAGAGAAAAGTTGGAGTTTTTTACTCCATTGTACAAGGAGAATATTACATATAGGAATATGTATCCCCTATAATATTTGAGATGCACAGCCACGACCTGATGTGGCCAGCCCCGAGAAGCCAGTGCAGTTGGTTGGAGCTGCCTAAAAGTAAGGTCAGCTCCTACTTACAAGCACAAAAGGACAAGCTTCTGCTTATCAATGGAAAATCCTGTCCTTTGTGCCTCACATTCCAACAGTAATTTCTAGAAATTAAGCGTTTCCTATGGCATATAAGGATAGGGCAATGTTTCTTCCTGCAGAGGTAACTCAAAGAGCACAGCCAAGGAAATTGTTATCAACACTGTGAGCTTTTGCCAAAAACTTCTATCAGATGCAGGGTTATCTATACCACACCATACAAAGGCATGGTATAACCTTTCACTTCCCTTCAACATCCATAACCAATCCAGAAATGGCCACAGCAAGGAAAATCCAGATTTGAATTATTTCACCATACATTTAGGAGCTGACAGGCCTCAAGTGCTTGTAACTTCATTTACCAACCACACTTTGACTCAGGCAGCTTTAAACATAAAACAAAAGCATTCTTTTCATTAAAATAACTTGTAATTCTAACTCTCAATTCAAAAGTAGAATATTCTTTGGCAAATAAATTATAAATATATAATCTAAAAAAAAATTTACAATAGCCTGTGTTTTTTACACAATTCTTCCCCAATTTAAACATTTTATCTCCATTAACTAGAACTATTGCTTTCAAGCATTAAATAATAAATCCAAAACAGAGTACAGCTGCTTGGCAAAGGTATACAATTATTTTATTTTTCAACTGATGGTGATGAATTCCTCCTCAACATACACATTTCTGTGATGAAATTTACTTTGTAGGTCCCCTGACAGTGCTTAATTCTGGCACCTGGCTTGAGTGTTTGTTGCACATATTGCCTACCCAGAGAATGAAGATACAACATTTAAATCCTCACTGTCAAAGGCAGAGATGGTAAATTAACAGTCTGCTTCAAGATGCTGTAACTCACTTGAGATATCCTAATTAATGCCTTATTATATGATCAATACTGGAGACATGGTCATTTTCTGAGTCAACAATGGATCCATGAACAATGCAACTAACACCAGCATGTATAACAACTCCAAATGAAATTTCAAGACCTTGGTCTAGATTTTCACTTCAAAGCTTTACTCCACATTCACAACTCCATACAATGTCAGTGCTACATGGACATTTCCTAACCTTCCCCTATGTTCACTTTAAAAAGTAAAATGCCTGATTTAGACTAAACAAGAAAATTATTCTGGATTTGATATGTAATGAGAGAATCAAGTTGCTAATAAGTCGTGACAGGGTACTTGTACAACTTGTAGCTCAGAAAATATTGCTGTGAGTAAGGAGGGGGGAAAAAGACACACATTTATGGTAGAGGCTCCAACAGAGAGGCCAGCACTGACTAAGTCTGGAAACTGAGCTAGCAATCTGTTCTGCTTAGAACAGCCAGAAAGTTAGAAGCAGTTCCTGTGACACAGGCTTGAAGCACTTTACCAGGAAAGAGCTGTGCTGTTAAAAAGAGAGCACGTACAAATAAAGGTATGTGCTAATAGATTAAACACAGCAAATAAAAACTTTTAATCTTTAGCACTCAAAACGCTCCTGAAGAATTGCATTACTAGAAGAAGACATCTGTTTTAATTCTTATAACTTATTAATTCTTATAAATTCTGTAACTTGGTCACCTAATGACAGTCTATTCTTTATAGACAATGTAAGGGCCTTGTGTGCATTACAAGAAGAAAGCAAGCAAAAGCTCTAACATAGCTCACCATTTTCTAATAGGCTTTTATCAGCAATTCTCAAAATGATTTCTACTTGGATTAAGTCACCAAAAGACAGTTAAAGAATCACAAGGTTTTAATAATGCCTTGCACTGGTGTAAGAAATGTAACTATTTGCAAGTACTGGGGAAAAATTTGAGTCACAAGGGACCTTCATAGATCACTTATTCCAATCCCCTGCCATGGCAGGGAAGTCTTTCACTAGAACAAGTTGCTCAAAGTCATATCCAACACGATACTGAACATTTCCAGCAATGAATCTTCAGAGATGGTTTCCAACTAGGAAGGGGATAGGCTCCAGAAAGATGGGGTAGATACCACAAAGAAGTAACTTTGACTTTGGAATCACAATTATAAAAAAAAAAAAAAGTAAGAACTCATTAGAGATGGACATCCAATACTTCTGATGGAAAACCAACACTAATACCTTGAAGTCACCTTACCTTGTGAATTCTCCGAACTAAGACAGATGCAAAAAACCGTAGTGTCCCTCTCAGCTCATCCACTGAGGACTCATCATCAGTAATATTTCTGCAGTGTTCCAAAGCACGGCATATGAGAAAACAGAATAAAATACATTTCTATTAATTCAACCCCAATACATTTGGCACTATTAAAAGCATAGGAATAAGAACATTCAACAGTGATACTTCAGCTGGAATGAACTGAAATGAAAGCTACCAGAGAGTGGACAGTCTTCTGTCTGAGGAAAATACACCCAAGTGCACACAATGGCTTAAGGAACACGTCAGGGAATTGCAATGATATACCAATTCCTGCTCTCATATACTACCTGCATGACTTTGACTAAGTAAGATATCTAACCTAGTTCTACATATGGAAACGCATCCTAACTCAGTGGTATAAAGGAAATTGAAATTATTCAAAGTGGCTTCCACTTGGAAGCAAAGAGGAATTTAAGTAGATTTCCAAATTGCTAAATCAAAATATCATCCAAACTTTTAATCTGGCTTGTCAGTTTCCATCTGCTATAATAAAATATTTTCAATTAAAACTGACAGTAAAAATAATTAAATGTGATTCATGAAGAAAAATACCTAACTCCATGACTTTTCTGGAAAAGTGAATAAAAACAGGAAATACATGAAGCCTTAGATGAAGAAACTGCAACTAAACTGAGCGAAAAAAGAGATCATGATGCCAGCATTCCACAAAATGCAAGCAAAAACCAAAAATCTATTAATAGTTATTAATAATGTTATTAATATGAACTTTAGAGCATGGCTAATATATTGGTAAAACTGAAGTATAACAGCTGAATAATGACAAAACTAAGGAAATTGCATCCAGTTTTATCTCACGATCATACACAAGAGCTATCACACCTTTTGGTGAAAAATGATTGTAGTAAGTAGAAATATTACTTGTGTTATAAAAGAACATTACAAGCAAGAGAATGACATTTAAAAATAATTTAAAAAAAATTACGCATACAACATTTTATATTATCTAGCATCCAACTTTTAAAGAAATTTTAGCCTGGGTTATAGAACATTGAAAGGCACGTTGATGATGAACGATCAGGCACAGACACCAGAGACACCAGTGACCTGAGAGTCAAAGTATGTAACTAATTGCATGAAAAAAAACACCTCAAAGAAAGCAGCCTGGCACAAGAAACACAACCATCCTCCAACAGCTAATCACAGGCAGATAAGAACACTGTGGGGGAAAGTTTGGTTTTAGATCAGCAGCTGACATTTTATAAGCAATATGGTTAAAAAATACCCACATTGTCAAAGGTATCAGCATTGCCAAGGGATTAGGAAACAAACTGTATTATGGTATTGCTAGCCTTTGACAGACAACAAGATAAATGAAGTAATTTGGACCAAGAAGTTGTTATTTTATTGACACTTGGATAACCAGTATCTTGGCTAGCTCTACTTGGACACGGCTTTATGCCACATATTCTCACAACAGATTTGCAAAGACATTCTTTTAATCACCAGCAGACTGAAGACTGGTGAAAAACACATCATGAACCTGCAAAATGTCAAATCTCCAGTGACACAGGGGAAAGTCCAAATAACCCTCTTGGAAACATTTTAAAAGCTGGCTGTGTTTTCCCAGAACTCTAGGAATATTAATTGTAAACAGTTACAGAATCTAATGTCTCAAGAGAGATACACTCAATTGCAATTGCATGCAGAGTCTTACGGGATCCACTGATAAATGAAAATCATATACAAATAACAAAGTGATATTTTTCCTCTGTGTGTCAATTATTCTTACAAAACTTGGCTAAATCCTTTCAAAAAGATGTAGAAAATAAGTCGCAAGCTAATAAAAATGTAAAGCTATGGTTTGTAACTCAACAAAAATTCTGAATTTTTCTTGCATTACTTGCATTTAAAATAGAAGCAGCTCCATATGTGAAAACATTGTGTTTAGTCACCATCAAAGAAAAAAGTTTGCATAGCAATGTATTACAAAAATGTGGTAATTACTGAATTCTGACCTAATCTGAGAGAACTGGAGTTACAGTACCATCATATTTATGATGGTACCAAAAATATTTAGTAAGCACAGAGTCATCCATTCAAACTTTAAAATATTTAAAATTAGGTTGGTGTAATAAGCAAGATATTATATAGTTTTGCTGTACAGCATAAGTAATAGACTCAAACATGTCTTTTGTAGCTCTACAAACTTGGAACAACTATGCTCTATTCTTATAATATAGTTGAAAAAAAAGACCTTAATATAACCAGCATAAATACTTTGAAAAATAAAAAACAAAAATGCACATAGGTATAATGACCTATTTCAGTGGAGTTCACCAGACTGTAAGCACTAATTCTCATTCCCCTAAAGTTGTCCAAATTTAGGACCTGCTTAAATTTTAAACCTGCTAATAAAATATTAGAAATTCTTACACAGTTTATTAATGAAATAAACATAAACCAGCTCTTATCTGCTTATAGCACTTTTATTCCTAAGCAAAAAATCCGTGATTTTACCTTGCAACACATCCTGTAAACATTACACTTCCCTGGCTTCTGACTGAGCTACATCCTGGTAACACCAATGCCAAAGACAGCATCAGTTGACACAGCACATAAAAAAAACTCAATTAAAAAAAAAAAAAGAATAAAAAATAAGAATAAAAAAGAGATAGCTTCTGCACAAAATCCATTCATGTGAAAGGTGGAGCAGCTAGAATAAGGAATTATGCCCAAACTTTTCTCTGCAAAGGAAGGAAGTCAACTGTTTTACCAGCCTATCTGTCAAGTATGAACAGCCTGCTGGTGCTCACCCAGCCACGCTGCTAAATAAGGACAGCGTGGATGCAAAGGCCTTGGGAAGAATTAACCTGAATGAGGTTTATTTGCTCAGAAAACAAACATGTCCTGAATGCAAGAATGCTCTCTCCCAGCTGATGTGAGCTTTGCCAACAGTGCAGGTACAGCTAGAGCAGGAAAAGCCAGAACCGACGTGCTCTACAAGCCAGCTCTCAAACTATGGCACACAGGCACAGTTCAGGTCTCCCTGCACAACCCCTGCTGGAAACACCTGAATGTCTAGGCTAAATAGGATCAGATCTGACATTACTACTGTTAAACTGAAAACAGTAAGCCTTTCAGGACCAAGCTGTTTCCTGTAGAATTACTTGGGCATCACTTCATTCACTGTCGGTCACTGAACTCCCAGTAAATCAGGTTCACTGAAAGCTTGTTTGATTTGATCAGCATGGTGTGAATTTATGGAACTAGTTCAAAATCTGGAGGTGCAGCCATTCAGAACCTAAGAGAGGGCAGGAACACCTGTACTGCTCACCAGAGGGCAAGGTGGAGCAGAATGTAGGCTGGTTGGCTTCATACCACATATATTTTACACTGCATTTCTAACTGTATATTTTATATACAGAGAGAATTATTATCCCCACCAGATGAGGTATTCCAGACTTCCACTGCCTTGTGTGTCAGGTAACTAACTGGTGGAAGTCAAGTTTCCTTGTCAGTCTGTAACAAATACACTGAAGGTACCTTCCCACCAGCCAAGAAAAATCTCTTTTCCAATCATGCACTACAGGAGATGGTTGCCTTATATTTGTTACTTTATCAACAACTCAATAGAACATGCTCTAGTTTTCTGTATTTGAAAGTTTAAAAAAAACCTTGAGGTTTTAAACAACATTTGCAACACACGGTGCTAAAGCTCCCTCTGCTGTTTGCATCAGCTCTGCACTCCAGCATATTCAACACACAAAGCCAGAGGTGAGACATGAAAGTATTGGCCACAACCAAATATTCAAGAGGCAAACAAGTCTGAAGAGCAAAATTTTAGATCCCAGACACAGAAAAAAACCCAAAAGACACACAATAAAAAAAAAAAAAGAAGAAAGTATACTTTATTTTAGGAGAAATTGAACATTTCCATCCAATCAAAAAGTTAAATTCAGAATAAAGGCAAGATGTTAAAACACATTAATGCCAGCATTATCCCTCAGAAATATTTTAATATCTTCTTATAAAGTACTTCAAAGCACTAATTAATATATAAATGTACAAGGAAGAAAGCCCAAAAGAAAAAAGACACAGAAAAAATAATCAGCCATAATCTTCTCTTTATTCACTATTTTAAAGTTATTTACACAGTATTATTCTATTCAGCAAAACATAATCACCAACAGTCTCAGAAGTCAGAAAATTATGAGATGATCTCCAAGAAATTGGCCATGTGTATTTGAAATAACTTTTCTTTAAAACCCTGCAAAGCTGTTTTTTTTTTAAAGCAATGTAATAGATCAGTAAGCTGGAAGTAAATTTCAGAGGTAGTGATGGGCTGAATTTTTACACAGATTTTCATCAATCTGTATTTCCTTCCAAGTAAGAGTTATCACAAAATGAACATAGAAAAATAGACAATCGAAACGTGTTTTTAGGATGAAATCCAAATCTCGGAACCAATTCTAATATAACTAAACTATTAAAAGATCTGTCCTACTGCACTAAGAGGAAACAATGATTCCTAGCACTCAAAAGTATGCTTTATCTTTCACTAAGGAAACAGAAATTATTATTTTCAGGTGACAATTTCTTAGATAGGTTGACAAATGTTTGTGATATTAAAAATAGTAACTTTTAGGTAAAGCTCATACCTGTACCATGGATAAATAAAGTTTTCCAGCACCAACTCAAGCACCTGTGCAGAACAAAGACAACCATGTTACAAAATAAACAGTTTACTACAAATCCCTGTTAGAAGAGTTGACATCACAAACACCTTCCAAAACTCACAGGACGTAATTCATACACCATTCAACATAAAAATGTGTAAGTGCCATGGCCATTGCCAGGCAAATGCTATAAAAAATGTAATCTTACCTTAAACAGCCCATCCCTAATTTTTCAGATCAGTCCCTGTTCTTTTCTGATGTAGCATGGAGTGCCCCACAGGTACAGTTACATACTACACTTACACACACCTCCATCCTTTCCAGCCAAACCTCCACCTTCAAGGTGGGACAGTCAATCCTGGTGAGTCAATGCTCACCACTCTCAAAGCAAGCAAAAGAAGAGTCATAAAAAGCAATTCCTATGAAAGCCATCCGTAACAAGGAAGGAAACAGAAGACAGAGGTTTTCTTAAGATTCCCCCTTCTTCAATATAGCCCCAAGTTATCACCCACACTACCTTCTCCCACTACAACTTATCCCTTAATTTGAATCAGTGTTTTAGAGATCAGTTTGTCCCCAACAGCATCGGTGCTGATGAGGGGACTAAGAGAGAATACGTGTTGCTATGTGAGGCTGCTCTGCCATGTTCTGTAGAAGGAAAGGTTTTTCAAAGCCACTGTGTACAAACAAAAATGTGAAGCCTATTTGAAAGGTCCTTAATGTAACAGCTGATATACAAGTGTCATTCATGAGAATAAGTGCTACTCTTTTTACAGGATCTGCTGCTGCACTCATTCACACAGTATGCATTGCAAGAATTCAAGACTTACTAAATTTATACTATCTTTAGGGCACTATATGCCTCTGCTCCTCTCATGATTATAAAAGCATACTCAACAAAAAACACACATGGCATTTTTAATTCTTCTCGACTCTTCAGATCTGAGCAGCTCATAAATACTCTTCTTCTGTCTTCACTAGTAGGACTATCACCTACTCAGATTTGATAAGATACTTTCTCTTTTCCAGTTTTTCCACTTCAGTGATTTTCTTCTCCTCTCTCTGAAGAGACGTTTTGTAGCTTGGGATAACTTTAGATCTCTGTGTTATGGACCACTCAAAGTCATCAATGTCTTTTCTCCTACCCTTACGTGCTACAGCAATAATAGGACTCAAAACTGTAATACCATTATGTGTAAAGGATGGATGGGTAAGGTAAATGTTGTATCATGTTGTCTTGTGTCTTCCCCATCCCCCCCAACCTTGTATTTCCACTTATAAGCAGGGTGGAAGGGTGAGGCAAATGACAACAGATGCTTCAATTCCCAGTCTAGAAGAGATTAAGAAATCACAGAGAATCTTCTATGGAAGTTAATCTTCAGAAAACAGAAAAGAGGTCACATCCATCTCCAGTCAGCAATCACAGGCCATTGGCCTTAAGAGCAGCACATCAAACTACTTAAACCAATTTCCCTGATGCCTTCCATAGCACTGCCACAACACGAGCCACCAGTTTACTCCAAGGAAATCTCAGTCTCATGGGTATTGTGACATCATTTTTGTTCATGCGGAGTTTATAACAAAATAAACGTCTTTCAGGGCTCAAAGTGCACTCTTCAGAAGAAGTGCTTTACAGAAGGCTTGGAAAAAAATCCATCTATTAGAGGTGCCCTTTTCTTTCTTCCTCCAGTTTTGCTCTGTGCCTCCCCACCAGGAGCAACAGCAGCAGAGCATCTTGTGTTTGGAGTGGAAAGTGCACTTGCACAGCCCTCAAGCATGGGACAGCATTCAAGGGAATGCAATGAACTCCTCTTGAAACAGCTTACTTCTACTACTTTTGAACTGAGAACCTGTCTATCAAGCTTTCTATGAATGTGCCATTACAAATTCAGTTCATCAGATGCTAACATAATTTATTGCCCTCCCTTCCTCTATAGTCCTATACAGAGGTTTCTGAAGACACTACAAGAATTGTTTCCAACAGAGAGATCTGATCCTTTACTGCTGCCTAACCAAAACACACATGGTTCTGAGATTCATCTTCTCATGGTTACTAAATAAGCAAGAAAAGTAAAAAAAAGTGCAAGACCTGATGACCCTTCCCACTCAGAAGTGGAAGACAAAATCTCCTTCAGATTCATTCCATGGTGTAGTAACTGAGCACCAGCTGAACCATTTTACAGACTTTCCAGTGTTTGTCACCCACAGCCACACTGTAAGAGCAAGCTTCATGGTACTGCTTCCACAGAACACTGCAGATAATCCCACTAGACAAAGACACAGAGACAGCATGCACAGAAGCAAACAACTCAAAATGCACTTTTCACTGGAGGCCACCAATCACTGGTCAAGATAGCAAAAGGTAAGACATGTTTTACTAGGACTCAGATTATCTATATGGCCCTAACAAAAATGTGTGGACATAGAAAGCAGCCCCTGCTTGCAAATTAATTAAACATATGGCATGGCAGAGGTGGTTAAGTATGACACTCCATTCCACCAAGGTGCTGTATAAAAGTTAAGGCAGAGCTACTGTGTGAAATCATCCCTACTGCAAAAACAGAAACACTCAAGAATTAATAAGCCATTGACTGCCTCTAACTGATTTTCAAGGCATGCAGTCTATACTGTTTTCCCTTGAACCCTATCAGCATTTCAGACTGTGTCAGTGCGATTCTGCTGGACAGAAAAAAATCTGCCACATCATCCACTGCACTTCCATGAAGCACTGGGGAAGCAGGACATGTGTACCCACTTCCATTCTAGCAACAAACAAAATATTATTCAGGCTCAATTGCTCACACTTCACACACGCCAATGAAGTAGATGGGACACCTCAAAGAATGACAGCTAATGATAAGCCATTTCCTTGTCTGTAAAGTATTATACTCCAGTTTGAAATACAAATGATGACTCATTTCATTTAAAGCCTACCTATTTTTTCAAGCATTTTGCAAAACGACTGGTTTTACTACGCGTGGGCAGCTTTGAGTTGGAGAGATTACAAGTGTAAAACTAAATGCAGCAGGTAGCAGTATAAACAGTAGCTGAATTAAAAAAAAAAAGAAAAAAAAAAGAGAGAAATTATTTTCTAGCATGTGCTGCAACACTGCAAGCTAGTCAGTCTTTGCTGCTGAGACAAGCTTTTTGGGAACTGGCACACAACTGACCCCAATTGTCAGGAAGAGGAACTGTAGAGACAAGTGATGACTGAGCCAGCAGCAGGTCAGAACTACCAGACCAAATTAGAACAGAAAGGAGCAAGGATTTGATACATAAACCACTATAACAATTACAAAGCCTTAAAAGACAGTACAGCCTGACAGCTGAGGTCACTTCCTGGGGGTAGAACAAGCTATTCCAATAAGAAACCATACAGGCCACTGTGTCCACAAGAGTCCAGGACTTGAAAAGAGCACATTCAGGCAATAACTGATTTCTTGTCATGCATTTGTCTATTTCTTGCTTTTAGAAAACAAAACAAAAGAAAATTCTAGTCCCATAATTGAGAACCTTCTCAAGAACCTGAGAAGAATTAAAAAAAATAAAAATCCAAAGACAGCAGCACCTTGATCCAGTGAGACTTTTTTTTCACAATGCTGATCAAGAGTAGCTGAGCAGCTTTCCACGGTTTTGACTTGCAATTGTCCCTCATACAGCAAAAAATGAGATTGTAGAGAAAAAGCTTAATTCATTAACAGACCAACAGGATTAAATTCTCCTTTATACCACCTGTAGCACCTGGATTATACACAATGTAAAACTGACCAACTGATATCATGTCCTAATTCAAAAAGAAAGAAAACATAATGCAAAATGAATTAGAAACTGGAAACAAAATTATACTTAGGTCACTGCATTATTTCTGTGCAGGATACAGCCCAAATTATAAAATACTGATGGATGCATGGTTGAGACAGTTTAGCATTCAACTATAACAACAAACATAAATGTAGGGAGGAATGTCCAGGCACAGGTTTTGTTGTTGTTCTAAACCACGCACAGCAGCTGAATAGACTAAAACAAGGCTGCAAAAGATTAAGAATTTGCAAAGCAAGACCAACTATCATCACAATCCAAGAAAGAAAAATCCACACTTGTGAGGAAAACTTGGATTTCTTCTGATTTGATTGTGTATTAAATCATTCTGAAAACACTTGAAAACACAAGCTTAAAGGCTATATACCTGGTTCAAATTAGAAACATTTGGAAATAAGAATATTGCCAAAATTCTTCAAGCTGTGAAAAGAAGAACTAGAAAAATTAAAACAATTTTAAAAAATCCAAAATTATTCCAAGTATTTAAAGTATTTTTAGAAACAGGCTGCACTCTGCACTCCTTTAGAATCTAATTAACCTTAATTCAGTTCACACTGTATCAGCTTCTCTCTAATGTATGACTAATGTACAAAAGAAAATAAGAGCGGTCTCTGCTTTCAACCTGAAGCAGGCTATCCAATTCCAGGCCAGCATTACATGCTGCATCCTCTGAGCAGATGGCCAAGAGGAATATGGTGTGGGCAGAACCCCTTGCTACCCTTTTAACCAGCAGAGAAGAGCTGCAATGAGGAACCATGCAATGGGATTTCTCATCCCAAATAGTATCTGTCCAACACAGGTGGAAAAGGTGGCTCAGACTACTTGTTTGGGTCCATGGAAAAGGGTGACCCCAGCTCACTGCCCTGGGAAGGTCCAGAACTCAGACCTGGTTCTTCCCTCTAGTTAAACATACAAAGGAGGTAAAGGAATGAGAAGTACGGGCATGGATACATAAAACCCATGTCTGTAGTGCAAAATAAAGCAGAGCCTGGGACATGCCACTGAAATGAAAAGCTAACAGCAAAGAAAAGGCCACTATTTCAGTAAAAGCAGAACTACAGTAGTCACATACAAAATGTCAAGAAGATAACTATGGTATCCACTCATATAGTTTACTAAGAGATACTACAAAGATCCTTTTCAGCAGTAAATTCCCATTTAAGCCAAACAAGAAAATTTCCAGTTCTTCAGCACTTACAACATCCTTGGCTAACTGACACAGCTATTTGGTACCCTAAATCCTAAACATATTAAATGCATAGCAGCACTTATTTTACATTCTATTATTAAAGTAAGAGTATATTGAAATTCTGTTCAGCAATACTGTCATTTTAATACACTTAAACTTATTTTCAAAAATAGGTTAAGCAAGTTTAAAAGAATAATTGTTTACTATCAAAATCACAGAAGAAGCCACTTCATTCAACTAGAGGAAGTCAACAAGTTGTTACCTGCTCTTTTTTAAAAAAATTCCTCAATTGTCCATGCCTTCCTTAAGGTTTTCATTCTCCTCCCACTCCTGCAGTGGGCCATGCCTGGGACAACAGCTCACAGAGCTGAACCAAAGTGTTAGCTTATATCACAGACAACCATGGCTTTGACTTCATACACAATGCTGTTAATTGCAAGAACTGACACACAAAAATCCTCTCACTTCTGCCATGCCAGTTGTTCATCCTCCTACCACAGAACTCCAGAGTTGGAATTCTAAATAAATGGATATTAATCTACATATATGTGCTTGTGCATTTTCCTAGCTTCAAAAAACACAAAGCTTATATGATTACCTCCCAATAAACTTCATCTTTTCCTAATCAAGGAAATAAACAAAAAACAAGCCCAAAGAAAAACTGCTCTTCAAACAGCCCTTTTTAAAGGGATTAGAACAAAACAAAAGGGACGATTTACAGTCTTACTAAAAAAGATACATATGCTATTCTTCTTTGAGCAAATTCAGCAATTTCTCTATTTAGACAGATTTTGTTACAGCTTTGTCTGATGATTTTAAATACATTCATTGAATGGTTTGGGTTGGAAGGGACCTTAAAGATCATCTGGTAGCAATCTCCTGCCATGGGCAGGGACATCTTCCACTGACAGGGGTTACTCCATCCCACCTGGCCTTAAACACTTCCAGGGACAGGGCAACCAAAAGTTCTCTAGGCAACCTGTTCCAGTACCTCACCACACTCACAGTAAAGAATTTCCTCTTAATATCTAATCTAAATCTATTCTATCAAGCTGAATCCATACCCCCTTGTCTTCCCCCATGCTCTTGTAACAGCCTCCTTCCATCTTTCTTGCAGGCTCCCTACCATTAAATTATCATCTTCATTACAGAACTTTTGTAGTTGGAGCAAATAATCTTTTACCCTCAACTCCAAGAAACCAAGCAGGCTGAAATCCTTTTGAAGAGTCTTCTTTCCATTATTCTTCCCAATTTACACAGACATTTCTTCTATGTTCTAGGTGCACTGCTACACAAGCAGTCCATGCTTAAAAGCAGGCCACCTTCGCTTCCTGCTCCCAGCAAACACTCTTGATTTGACTTTTACTTGAACAAGTTAAAATACCTCCGAGGTACATCTGAACCATCTACTGAACCAGAAGCAAAAAGTTTCAAAGACACGTAATAAAACCCCACAGAATTTTAATGTACCAAAGAAACAATGCATCAATTACCTCTGAAAGTGATGCATCAACCTTAGATGGCACTTTCAGATCCAGCCAGGGCTGATAGTTTTCCAGAAGCAAAGTAGGTCTGTAGGAAAAAGCATGGAGAATTTTATGTACAATGTGAAATTGATAGTTCCCTACTGTGTTGGGTAAAATTGCAGAAGTACTAAGCTTTCCAGTGCCGCATATGTAATTTACCTGTGCCTCTTGCATTTGACCTTGCCACATACAGCACAACTGTGGCCATGGGGAAACAGCTCCGGCAATTCCAACTGCTGAGAGATTTGGACAAGTTTACATTCTCCAAAATGATGCCTCTATCAATACACCAACACATTCGTGAATTTCCATTTAGAGCACACTATTACAGAGAACTGAATAAAGACAAACTTGTTCTTCCAGCAGGAAAACATGATAACAAGGCATGGTATGAAAAACAACTGAACGAAAAAAATTCGCTTCCGCTGAAACAAAACGAGAGAACACAGATATCCCTTCACATCTCCACTCATCTCCCCGTACATTAACCAGTCTAGTAACTGACCAGATGGTTTTTCTGCCTTACTCATAGCCCTGAATTATTGCAACTATATATACCTTTTCAGCCCTATGAAATTCTACACTGAATTAAGGTAGAAAAGAGCAATTTGCTTTAGGAATATTTTTCTCTTTGAAGTGCAGTATTGCTTAGAGAATCCTGATTACAGCGAGCAAAGAAGACTCACCGCTGGCCTGCCAAAAGGAGGGAATCATTATAAAAGAAAAAGCCCTATTAAAGGAGCAAACAACAACATCGTTTCTCTACTGCCTGCTACTCAAATGCTCAAAATGTACAATGAGGGAAGAGGGAAACAACATCCGTGGACTCTCCAACAACCGGCCTTGAAGCCATACGTGGATTTGACGGGACAGTGCCGAAACACGTGAAGAATTCAAAGTCTTAATCATCATCAATTTGCCACAAAACACCTGTCAGTAGGAGTGTATGAGCTCTACTGACGTACAGGATTTCTGAAAGCAGCCAGGACTGGACATGAATTGCTACTCCATATAAATTCTTATCTATTTTAAAAAAGCACAAGACTTCACAGACATATTTACCTTGGGTTTATATTTTATTGTGAACAGAATATTGGGCAGGAGGGAGTCCGGTCCCAAGGAACAGTAGAAGGTGACGACCCCAGCCACGAACGACCAGAAAATCATCAAAACATGAAGATACCTTACAGACACACAGGAAGGAAAAGGCGCTGCGTGAGAAGGCGCGGCGCCGCCCGCGCCCGGCTCCCCCGCCCGCCCGGTTACCGGTTGAGGAGGAGGGTGGCGGTGCCCAGCGCCAGGAGCAGGCAGCAGGAGAGCGGGTACTGCCGGCAGGTGTCCCGCAGCCCCTCGGCGCCCCGCNAGGGCGCGGAGCACAGGGAGTGGGGCATGGAGTGCAGGATCGGAGCACGGAGCGCAGGGCACGGAGCGCAGGGCATGAGGCACGGAGCGGGGCATGGAGCACGGGGCATGGAGTACGGGACACGGAGCGCAGGGAGCAGGGCACGGAGCACGGGGCATGGAGCACAGGGCACGGAGTGCAGGGCTTGGAGCACGGGGAGCAGGGCGCAGGGCACGGAGCACAGGGCACGGAGCACGAACCGCGAAGGCGCCCCGGGAACAGCGTCCCTTGCAGCCTCGCCGTGGCATTTGCAGCTGTGCTGTGTCACGTAGTGTGCTAAGCACTGTAAATAGAAGGTCTCTGATGACAGCAGGCTTACCTAGTTATAAATACTTGGGTTCCGGACAACAAGGGGTCCCCAGCGCCAAGCGGCCAGAAAGTGCTACGTCTGATTAGATGCTCTATATTTGGATGATGACTGAACTAAACCATTCAGTGACACTAAAACCCTATGAACACCACTCAAAGCTTCATAATTAGCTGTAAAGAAAAAGAACAGGGTAAGAAATAAGACCCCACCTTAACATCAGTAAGCATACGAGAGTAAGACAATGAAAAGAGAGGGATTCTAGAATGCAGTTTATTGCTAGCGAGAAGAATTTAAAGCCAACTTCAAGGTGCCAACAAATGGCACCTTCAGTTACACCGTAAGCCGCACGCTTTCAAACCACTGGAGTGCTTTCAGCAGCTCTGTAGTCAGTCTCACGAAACTCAAGGCTCTGTTAATAAGACACTGCTGGCTGTGGGTGTATCAGTTGTAAAATGAAACAACTTCTGGGCGTTCAAACCCACAAAGGGGCTTCTAAGAGGCAAGTATGAAGGAGACTCGCTCAGGGAGAGATGCTCAGTTTTAGTTGTTTTTTTGAAGTTGCCGGTGCCTTGTATGTCCATTTGCACAAGCCCCACGCAGGCACATTGGGCACACTAAATAAGTGAGGGCACATGAAATACATCTGTTCAGATAAGCCATGTTTACAAATCTTCACTGAGATCCCCCGCCACTATGCTGTTAAGAAAATACTGATATTTGGAGGGTGAGTCAGCATCTAGAAATCAAAATCCGCTTTCAGAATCTTTGCTCAGATGCTTTGTCAGTTTATGCAACACTTCCCTTGACCTCTTGAGTAGGTGAAACGCTGCAGTTCGACTTCAGTATGTTGACCTTTCTCAGAGTGCTTGGCAAAAGCCCAGGGTCAGCTTGAATTTCTTTAAGAGCCTCTGCACAGTATTATTGCATGTCAGTCCAAGTTTTCTAGCAGAAAAAAAACAAGGTGCATTCGCACAGCAAGTCTCCATAAAGCCGATTCAGAGGAAATCAGTTTTCCTAAAATGCCTTTTTTTTTAAATTATGTTTTGCCTTTTTCTTATCAGCTTACTTTATTCTCAGCTATATTGCTAGTGAGTTTTAGTCCCTTATCTTGCAATGCTTTTATTAAGGAGTAACCTCCAAAATATCTCTAATTCTTACAATATGTCATTACGATGCCACAGCATCACATATCTGTAATACAGGAAGTGACTTGCACAGCAAACCACCAGAAGCTTAAGTCAAACTTATGCTTCCATTTGCATTCTCTGCTTTAGGTAAAGTTTCTCTAATTTATAGCTTCATTGTTCAGAATTGTGTTTACTTACTGTAAAATTGCCACATTCACATCTGGCACTAATTGTACCTCATTATCTTCAAAACTGTGCAATTTCCTTCAGTTCACAGATTTACATCTGCTGTGCAGACACAACAAACAGCTCTTCCCCATCCTGCTCTGCTGGAGACAGCAGTGTTGGCATTGCCCATCACCCTCTGTCACCACCACCCCTAGATTGTTCTGGTACACTGAAAGATTCAGCAAACGTTTGTTTGTTTTGCAACAAAATAAAACTATAGAAGAACAGAAGGGAACTGCTGATAACGTTGAGATTTTCAAAATTCTTTGAGAAATGAGAACTTTATCCATTCCCTGGAAATAGCAAGTCTCTTCACATAAATTCTTAGGAAGATTCTGTGGTCAGCTGGAGGGACAAGTGGCAGGGAAAAGCATGCATCAGGAGATAGGCTCTGAAGTAATGTGGCCAGGACTGGGTTATTCTGAATTATTCTGAAAAGACAGATTTTATTTTAGTATTTAAATGCAAAAGGATCTTTCACTGATCATACAAGTCATCTTGTGGAGCCAGTTCTCCCTGGCTTAGGGTTTAGGGTATATTTTCTTTGATGGCAGGAGAAGCTTGCCTAATCCAGCATCTAAGAAGTATCTTAAAGCAGATTTTCAACAACTTGAAATATAAAACTACAATTCTTGACTAAGTAGCATCAGTTATTATGCTAAGATTGTATTTACCAAAGTGCTTTTTTTTTTACCTTAGGAAATGCCTTTTTTAAATAAGCCAGACAGTGAACTGTAAGTAATAAACAGATTCTCACCAGTTAATTGCATTTCATTTACTCTGCAAGTCTGCTTTTGCTCTTTTCAAGGCCTTACATAGTTCTCTCTTTCAAGGATACAGTTGTCAAGGCTAATTTACAATATCTAATCCTTCATATTTACTCAACAAGGAATTAATTTTCCTTTATAATTATTCCTCACAAGTGCCTGTTCATTTTGTGGGCCCTTTCCAAGAAGCTTACCTTTAACTTCAAACCTTTAACTAAAGCCATTTAGCAGAAAACTCAGGAGAACAGTCATTTTCAATATTCAGCAAATAGCTAAGCTCAAGGAAAGAAGTGAAATCGAAGTTAGCCCGTCAGATCTCAAGAAAGGCAAGCATTGGTAGGCTCTTTGCACTTGACTTTTTTCAAATTCAAAAATTTAAAGGGCATTCACCAAGTTACTGGTTTCCACCTGAGATAATCCAGGAGTGTGCAACAAACATAAGGTGAAAACTGCCCTTTAGTATTCCTTTTTGGCCTTTAAATAAACACTGAAACTCCAGGGGAGTGACAGCTGACCATTTGCTGCACATTTCTGTTTTGGGTAGAATAATTATTAGCACTTTGATAAGCAAAAGTAGCTTTACTGTTATAAATACAGTTATATTCATTTGTCTGTTAATGAGTTAATAAACTGTTCATAGTTTAGATTTATGGCATTTGGGAGTCATATCCCTGTACCACCCACACTGACCCATGCTTGCCAGCTGTATGGAAATGTGTGCTGCCTGCAGTTGTAGGATCTTGTATTTGCTTCCTGTATCACATGCTGACCCTCAGTAAAACCAGATTAAAGCAAACTGGATTAGAAAGTGATAACCTGGGCCCACAAGTACCTGCTCAATACAGCAACAGGGGCTTTGGGTTTCTGGATAAAATCCCTCACAAGTTTTCCTCTAGAGCAATGGGGGAATTCAGCTGCTGCAATAAGGAGTAAAATGGCAGGTGGGAGGGAGATCAGTTTAAGAAAAGATGTGCAAAACACTTTGTAAAAGATCACTGGCCTCCATACTTGCAGGGAATGACAGAGACAAGTTGTGTTGTTTGTTTAGAAGCAGATTTAAAAAGCAATTGAAATTAAGGGGAAAAGCTAAGAAGTTTCAATTGGAACACACCTCTCAAAATTTAAAAGAGACTGTAAAATACAGTTGGGTTAGAAACCTGAAACTAGGCTGTGTTTAGGACTAAAAATACCACACAGAATAAAGACTTGCAGGGCAAAAAAAGAAAGACAAGGAGACTGCTCCAATAAAGAAATTCAAGTGGAGTTTCCAGAGGGTCAATTTAGTATTCTCAACAGGAAAAATGCTCTGCAAACCAGAGGGGTGCTGAGGAGCACAGTGTGTGTTAGAATTTCACTAGGACAAGGTCCACTTGGGAAGAAGAAAAAAAAACCAAAACAAAAATAGGCAATGTACTAGAGCCAGTTTTGCCTTGAAGAACTTGTAAATCTCAAGGAGAAAGTAAAAAGATTCAGACATAGACTAGTGTATAGAGTTTTTCTTCAACTTGTTAACATGAAAAGGAAATTTCTGAAGAAATTCTTTCACAGAAAAGACATTGGAGAGAATTTAGATATTAGAGATGAAAATAATTTGTTTGGTCATAAACTACTATTTATGGGACATTAATAAAAAGAAAATAGAACAGTAAATTGCAAGGTATAGAATTTGACTACAACACAGTAAGAAATAGAGGCCTGCAGGAATATGTGCAAAAAAGAGAACTAAATGTATACAGGAGACACTGGAAAAATGTTAAATTATTATGATTTGTGGCAATATTTGGCAAAGCTATACTCCATAGAAATTTTATCTTGATTCACCTGAGCAAAAAACCAAAATGTTTATAAGATATGCACCTTAAGTATTAAGTGAGCTTGGTCAATTGGTTGTATGTGCAAAGGAAAGATCTGGCATACCTAATTCCTTTGAAAAACATAGGCTGATCAGGGAGGAATGCGGGAATGTCAAGATGGATGTTAAGAATTTGTAATAAAAAGTTTGTGAAAGAACTAAGGAGCTGTACTCATGCAAAAAGTTAAAACAATGCCAGAGCATTTATGTAAGAGCTCAGTCAAAAAGAAAATAATCTGTTGACTTACTGTGGGGATAAAGAAAGCCTTGCTGTGGATACAAAGTGTGAAAATAACTATGTCAGGTCCTGAAGGGAATTCCAGGCTTGGTCAGTGGGGAAAATTTTGAAGCAGGGAGTTGAAGGATGAACTTGAGTCAGGATCCCTTGTTTCCAGCTGAATTTAAAAGTGTCAAGATAATCCTGTTAGATGATGTGTTTGTGTTAAATCATTGCAAACTGTTGCAGCACCTATGCCTCAGAACTATGATGATACTTGAAGAATTTAGAGCTATTTAAGTTTTTCATCACAGACACACACTGGACTCATGGAACAACTGTGTTGGGATCAGCAAAAGTTCAGCTGGGTGAGCATCCTGTTGATGGTGGCCATTGGGGGGATACATACCTAGGAAAAACTTGTAAATGCATGACAAGAATATAATAATAAAATATAAAATTTCTTTTACTCTGATTCATAATCTTGGGGATATCCTGAGAAAGAATTTATTTCCTAAGTTTCAAGTTGCTTTTGAAGAATGAGAAACTTTAATCCATGAAAATCATTCAAGGCATTCCACCACTTGCACTTGTGTGAGTGAAGACATTGCCCTCCAAACAATAATGGGTTTACTAGGGATGGTGAAAAAATCATTCCCTACTTGACTGATGCTTATCATTTTAGTAAAATACTTTGGTCACCTGAGAAAACGGTCTTTTCCAAAATTAAGATTTCCTGCTCCAGTGATTTGTCCTTCACATAAGAGCACTTTTTGTAACTTTTATCATCTTTGTTGTTCTCCCTTTCTTTTTCCAATTTTATTATTTCCTCTGTTGTGTAGTAGAGAGTAGAGACAGGCTGCAACATGGGCAACAAAACTGTTAACAAAATAGCATTCAAAATTATTCTAATTAGACCTAGTGCCTTCTTAAATAGTTTAATTTTTTTGCCCTGTCTCAAGAGTATTTTAACATTTTTGCCCATGAAGATTTATGATCCTTTTTCCTCATTGGAACACAACTCTCATTTCTGATGGATTCATTTTTCCACCTTAAAAAGAGAAACAGTTAAAAAAATCCCAATCTAAAGCCATCACGTACTCAGAAAATTCTAATCAGCAGGCAGAAGTTATTAAAAGTGGAAAAAAGACTGTAACTACAGGTTGCTGTTCTAAGACAGCTTGTACCCAAGAAAGCTTTCTGTGGATACTTGACCATGTAAACCCAGAGCTAGTGATGAGATGTGTGAGATCAGGCTTCTTTTGGTGACTGGTGAGCTGGAGCCCATTACTTTTCGCTTCTCTGGACACAGCAGTAAATGCTTGGAGTGCTTTTGTCAGGTCAGAATTCCACAGAGATATTTTTAGTTCAAGCAGTTTCTCCAACAACATGAAGTATGTAAAAGCAGCATAGGTTAAAAGTAAACAACCTTAATTGTCACCTTGCATAAGTTATTTGTGCTTACATCTTTTATCAGATACTTCATAGGAACTCTTAGAAAGCAGTTTATAACCAGGATATTGTTTTGTTTACCATTTGTTGGCTAAGACTATAGAATCAATCTGACATTTTCTTCCTTTTAAATACCATCCAGGAAAAACGGAAGTATTTACAAAATGGTTACATTTCCCTAGCAAAAATATTGAATACGACAAAAGCAAAGAGAAATCTGATTCTGTGCAAACACGCAGAATGCACAAGGTGATACTACAAGAGGGCTGTTCCTCCACATATGTAAGGATAAGTGTCAAGCCTTTTTTGAAAGCAGCTTTTTGGAGCACATGGGCAGCTTGCTCACATCTTACATATTTTGTGATATAACTGGAGCATATAGCTCCATGGTAGAGCTCCACTCCAAGAGGAATAGGATTGTTTTAATGAGTTTGAGAAGTGGATGTCAGTACCATGCTCTCTGCAAGGCCAGGCTTCCTTACACTCATAACTGATCAACCCTTACAGCTCACAGCTGATCAATGCTATCCATCAAACAAACAAGTGCCCAAGTTCCTGGAGATTTCCCAAACTTTTTTGCCATCCAAATTGCTGGTATATCTGATTTTAAAAAAGCAATGTATAATTGCACTGCACTTCCCATCTAGCACTGGCATTAATAGTGCTTCTGCAGAAGCAGATGGTTCCTCTGTGGGTTTACCAGCAGATAAGGAAAAGGCACAAACTGAAATCAAGAAGCAAAGACTATTTGTAAGACTTTGGTGTGCACTGCAAAACTTCACTGAAGTTTTGCTTTGCTTCTTATTTTAAGTGCTTAGCATTCTAGCTAGGAAAGGATTGGAGCTAGTAAGGTCTGATACCATGTAGGGAATTATTATCAGTGTTTTTCTGAAACTCAATAAATTGATTTGTGACTGAATTACTTGCTAGTATATAAGTTACCTGGCTTATCTTTGTACAAAGGAGTCACAAAAGAAACTGCTTAAAACACCAGGCAGTAAGTTCTTCCTCTTTCACAGACACATACTTTAAAGTATATATTAATAAAGGGACATTTTAATATGAAAATCAGTTTGCTATCCTTTCTATCCTATTTTAAGGAATAACACTTTCTTCCCCTTAAGACTGTGAATCTTCGAGTCCAATCTCAAGTTTGGATGTCCTCTGTAGGTCAAGTTTGTAGTATTTTCACCACTACCACCCCAGAAATTGCAAGTGAAGACTGAGGTTTTGGGACTTCAACAGATGCTTAAACTCCTAATGCAACACAAAAAACTTAGATGCTGTAGCTAGATTCCAAGTTGGGGGTCACTGCAGTTCAGATGCAAGAGAAAAGGTTTTCCTGAACAAAGTACATTTTGCTTCAGAAGATGATCAAAACAGAGAAAGGATTCTCTAATATCATCCAGGCTGCTAGCAGATCACATATTGGGATGAGTAGAAAATTCTCCACTTGTCACCATCCAGCTTAGATGTGGTAAATTGTACATTAAGTACCAAACTGTAACCGTAAAGTCGTTTCTGGGATAGATTATGGTCAAGAAACTTGAGAGTACCAGCCAGTCTCAAATTCTAGAAAGCCCATATATCTGATGTGTTCCTGGACCACTGCACAGCTGTGTGTTCCCCTCTCCACTTTCCCCTTCAGCTATTAGGTCTGGAGAAGTCAAGTTACCTTCTGCAGAAATGACTCACTCTCCTTCCCCAAAGCCCAAGGGCAAAAAGAACAGAGAAAGGACCAAATTGAAATAATGTACTATCTGAATGTGCAGCCTTGATAGTGAGAAGACATTAATTTTGTACATTTAGTCCAAGCCATCTTGGTTTAAAGCTGCTCACTTGAGTTTTACCAAGAACTCAGAACATGCACCTATCTCCGTGAGTTCCTCATTTCCATTACTTCTACCTTCACGTACATTCCCTTTCCCCAGTCTTCAGAGATGCTGCTCTCACCGTGCTCACACCTGCAGAGGAAGTGCATTTTCCAGACCAAAAGCTGTCTATGAAAACAAATCCTGTATATTCTCAGCACTAATGAACAGCATAGCAAAATTTATCCTCTTTTAACTCAGGAAGTAGAGACCATGCTGGCAAACAACTTCCTTACCACATTCCTTCTTCAGCCTCCTCCTACCTTCTGATCTGATAAAGGCTTTAGCTTTCAAAAAAAAATACCTTTTGTTAATTAAGGAAGCCTAATTCCTTGAACTAACAGTTCAGTCCAAGTCACAAGGAAACAGAACATCTTCAAACGAAGTTCAGCAACCTTCATACTGATTCTTAAGTCTTCATCTCCTGGGGTCCCAAAGGTATGCTTCCAAGCACATACTGTTAATTTTAAGCACTTTTGATTTCTGAGCAGCAACCACCTTCAGTGTAGAATACAACTATTTGGGGTCCTTGCACTACCAGGTCTTTAATGAATTAAAAACCCTGGCCTAGTCCCAAGAAATGATCAGCCACTTCTCTCTCACAGGATGCTGAGCTTGTATTGCACTTTTCAAGAACAAATGTGACCCTGTACTAGGCACTGGTGTACTTGGCAGCCCTTTGAGCCCACCCTGAACTTGAACACTGCAGAGGTTGCTGCACTGGCATTGACTCAGCCCAGCTTCACAAGTGTAACACCCATTCTCAATTTGTGCCCTGCATTAAGACATCCAAATGAAGACTTTAAATACAAACTTTGCTAGGAACTTGGCATTTCCTCAAGCATCACTCAATTATGAGGCATCATTCAGCCTTAAAGATTTTCTCAACTAACCTACTTTTACCCACCCTCTTAGGGATTATTAAGAGCAGTGAGTGGCAAATGTTATACCATAAAGATATAGAAGAACTCCTTACCCATGTGGGGAAAGAAAAGGTCTGCTTTTGGATTATGCGTATCAGATATTCAAGGCTGGCTCTTACTCCCCTCTAGACAAGGCCATTAGTTCATCACTTCCAAACAGCAATTTTACAATACCACCTCTAGGACATCACTCCTCTGAACAGGGTATTTGAAATGGCAGCATTACACATAGTAACAGGGTGGTTTTTTCCACAAATTTTGTATTTTGCTGTGTTTAAAACCTCTTCTCTTACAGAGATACAATTTTCTGCTGAAATATATATCAAGATAAAGTGGCTCTGATGATTATAACAGCCAGGACAGGCTATTCTTACCTTCTGACATACAAGGGCCCTGCTTTGGCCTGGTGTTTCCATTTGGCCAAGATCCATCACCTGACATTCCCCTCTTATCATGCTGTAGCTGCTAGATGGTGCCTGCCTAAAGAGTGTACCTACCTTTCACAGGAAAAGGAGAGACAGGTTAGACATAGGGAAGATTCTATAAAGCTGTAACATAGCTAAATGAAGTTGTATGTTGTGGTTTGCCAGGTTATTTCCCTATTTTTTCTTTAATCCTAGATTAGAAACTTGCCAGTAGAACAGTTCAGGCAGATTTGATGACTGTCTTTTGCTCACAGGGAGATAGATGACTTCATTTTCATACTGTTTCATTTCTTTTCCTTTTCTCAGGGGGGCAAGTAATATGCTTTGTTAGGAGTTTTCCAAAATGGGGAATATTTGTGATGCGATCAGTCCTAGGCCAACCTGTTAAATACAAGACAAACTCCGTGGTATTCCTCTGACAAGGAACTCCCAGGTTGTCAACACTGCTTAAGAACAGAGGTTTACAATGACCCTTTAAGTTTTTCTTTTCACAAAGACACTTTTTGTCCTTTCAGATGTCTGAATCAAGACATCTCTGTTATTTCTTAAGGTGAACATTAATGACTATTTAATCTGTGAAACCTGAGATCTCTCCACATTTTTTTTACCATGTGGTAGAAAGGCAGAAGTTCCAAGATTATCACATTAATTCTTGCCTGCCTCATATTGAAGAATTCCAACACCTATGACCTATTTAGATTGCATTGCCCTTACAAAGTGGTGAATATTGTACTCTTCCTAAACATCTTTCAGAGGTATTGGGAGGGTGTTCATTTTGGTTCCTGTGGGTTGATTGTCTCCCACCACCCACCCCCCAGCAGTACATGCATTTTTGCCAACTACAGGTATTCTAAGATTGGCCCTGCTGTTAAACAGGTTCAGTCTTTCTCAACAGAGTCAAAAAATTATCTTGATTCTAAAATACATGCTTTGATTAGTGGGCTCTAACTACACCCAGCCATCTGAAACTTAAAACCAGAAGTGCTAAGTTATTCTATCTTTAACTGCATTAAGTATTTGAATCTTACATGTTTTAATCTTCATGTAGTAAAGAAAAAGGTTGCTTCATAAAGATTTAGGAACTTGTAAATACACACTATGCATGACTGTCTCTTGTTCTTCCAGAGACCTAAGAAAATTGGAGTTGATCATCATCTACCTGCAGCTGTACTAGTTATTATCACAGCTGTTCTTTACTACAAAAGCTGTTCTTTTGCTCCACAAAAGCATTTTAGCACACTTCCATACCACATAATCTGCTTCAGCACAGGCCATCACTGAAGGTAGTTTGTGCACACCTTGTTGAGATGTGACCACTCAATGCCATCTGTACCTGCATAGCAGGTACACCTTCATACACCTCAAACTGCATTGCACACTGGCAGGTTTCCTTTGCCAAAAAGCTTAGTTAGCAATGTTTTTTCACTACTCACCTGCATACTCCACTCATCACTCAATGAATGCAGTACTATTAAGAAATGTTACACTTGAAGCAATAAACTGTGAACATTTATATACTGCCATTAAGAAAACAAAACTTGCTAGCAGAAACCTGTACTGGTTTTAACAGTTAACCTAAGAAAAGACCAACTAGCTCAAATTAACTACTAGGGTCTAAAACTTACTGATCAGTTCAGGACATATGAATATTAAGATCATTTCCTTGGATAGAAACATGGCCACCTGAATGGCTTAAAACAGAAATAAACCAAACTTCAGGTTAGTGTAAGATTAAGCAAAAAAATGTGAACTGCCATTTATTACACCAGTCCCTCTGTAAGGTCACTTCTGTGCAAACCCAAGCTGCAAACACCATACTAAATCCAATGGATTTAAGACCTTATAGATCCTTCCCAACTGGAAGATCGATCTCACTGGAATTAATCCCATAATGAGTTGGGCTTTTTCCTGAGAGGTTGTGTTAATATTACAAGAAAATAGTGGAGCAAGGCACTGCTTATGCTTGAAGCCACCTAAGCCTTGTTATACCATCAAGTATTCCAATGAGAGAAGTTATGACCTTCATGTCCACCAGGCCTAGTCTTCTGTTAGCATGAAACCCACATCATATTTCTTAATCTGCAAATTCTGACACAATTTAACAACATATATTAAGTGGCTTTTAAGCATCTCACTAATTCAAAAGCAAGTGTAAATGATCATACTTCTCTAACTGCAGATAACATAAATACAGGCCAGCTTCACTAGTTACACACTGGTCACTTCCTGGTGAAAGATGCATCAGTGATTGTCACTGAATGTTTGTCTTCTGCTAGAAGTATCAGCTTGAGCACACATACAAAACTCAAATTCTCTTGAAAATAGTGGATTGGAAGCAGGTTGGCTTGTCAAAACAACTATTTGTACTAGAATAAAAACCGTTTAATTGCAATAGCCAAAGGAAGCCTTTGACCACAATCTGAAACAGGAACAGTCATTCAATAGCCACTCTGGCTTTCCAGATGCAGGGACTATGTATTTCTGTCATCTCAAATACTGTAAAGTTAAAATCACCTTTGACTTGTAATACACATCTGCATAATGAAAAGATTACCTATATTTTATGCTAGCTCTCACCAGTGTTTTGCAATACAACTTCATTCTAAAGTATGCTGACATTGTTTAAGAAAAGCCTTGATTTACTGATGGGACATCTATAAATTTATCTTTGTCAAATTGCCAAGGAGAAAGCTTTTTAATCCCAAATTCATTACACTTAGTAACAATAGTTAGTAGTTATTTTTAAATAACCATTATGAGTGGCAGAATTAGATATATTCCTCATCCCACTAAAGAGAAAAAAAAAATCTGAAAACTGTTGCTTTAGATGGCAGAACAATACTGAAAGCTCAACACTTGGAACCAGGAACTCAGGATCTGATACACTCCATTCCTGGCTTTCAATAGATGACTTGTGTTCATGTAAAATCCCTTAAAACTATTAAGATTTCTAATCCATTAGTTTAAAAATAGATACTGAATTATCTATGAAGCATTTAAGACATTTTTAGATCTGAAGTAATTAACACAAAACAGTGTCAGATTACGCTCAACAGTCACTTGGCATTGAAGTTGACACACTAAAATCAAGAGTTAAAATTCACAACTTGGGTTAACTTGGGTTAATCACTGCAGATAAGGAATCAATTAAACAGTCTAATGAAGAAGGATTTTAGGTACTGCAAGACATTTAAGTACTAGAAAGTCTATTTTTACTTACCATTATCTTCTGTGCAGTCAAATGACAAACTATTCTACTGGCTGTGCAGAAGAACTAAGAGTGCATTTCATAACTTCCTTAGTTATGAAGAAAACAAGGAGGATCCCATGTCTTTTCTACATATTAGTGACCAAAGTAAGTATGCTGTAACACGAACTGCATAGGGAACTGTCATCAATAATCAGACTAATCATTCTCAGACTATAGGGAATTAGAATTTTGACGCTCCAAGTTTTACCTAAATGACTGCTTGAATACAAGTGTCAGTTTTAGAGTGGATACCAAACTTCATGAACAATTATCTGAGCTGAAATGTATTTTGCAATTCAAACCTTAAATATTCAATCTGCATTTAAGTACCTATTACCTACATGTTATAACTGTTTTCTAGACTTCACATATGATTTTCTTTTTCTTTAAAAAAAAAAAAAAAAAAGCTTCTACCAGGTACCTGGAAGTCTGACCATCTAAAGAAGCTTTTGTGATAGCTTTAAATAAATCCCATAACCCAAAGTATCCAGATGAGCTCAGCTGTGCAGCATCTGCTCAGGAGCTGGCTATTTAAAAATATGCATTTTGTGGAAAAACTAATAACCAGTTATATATTGGCAAGAAAAAGGTATAATTACATGAGACAATCACTCCTCTCCAAATTGCCAGTAAACTAAGTTAGTCCTAGTGGCACTTTTCAATAAATCTTTTGTAGCAATCAAGACAAAGCAGCATCAAAGCAGTCACTCTTTCATCCCATGGATTTTTTTTTAACATAATATATATACACTTCCAAACTGTGACCAGATAACTGAAAATCAGGCTTCTGGAAAGATTTTAACATCAGAGCTTCTAGGAAGCATTGTTTATTTATAGTAGATGGCTGTAAAGTGACAGTAACTTACTCCTTCTTCCCCCACTATCTGTATTAAGGATCAAGGAATCTTCAGCTCAACTTCCTCTCCTGGTGCCACATCCTTTTTTCATCTGACAGAGCAAATGGCCAAGTACAACCTGGTGTTTCTTATGCCCAACTAATTCAACTAGTTAGCCCCAGACAAGAGATTTCATGCGCTGGTGCTGGAGTTAATTCAGCAAAACACTCCATAAAGACAAACTTTCATGTCCACTCAGTCCATATAGTTATAAAGTCAGGAATCATAAGCTTCAGGGCATGAACACAGACTTGTGACTTGCACTTTACCCATTTCAATTGTCTGAAAATTGTCTTGTCACGTTCACTGTCTCGTTGCCTATTTTAAAACTTGCTACTCCATTTGAAACAATTTCTATTTTCCACTAATAGCTCACTAATGTGAGGGAATAACAGTCTTAGTGTTGTACAGTGTATCAATTTAAACATACTCTTTCGTGAAAATGTTCTGTGCGTTTACATACATGTTGCCTTTTAGTTTTATTTGTCATAAAAAAAAAAACAACAAAAAACCTCCCCTCACTCCCTCACTGGTGTATGGAAGCACTAAAATAACTGCTAGGCTGAACCGGAAAGTTAAGCCTCTGAAGAATAATCAAAGGCACAAGGGAATAAAAAGTTGCAGCCATATATAATCTTTCTATCCTAAAGTTGGGAATCCTACCTTTAGAGGACACTACATTTATTTTACACTATGTCATACCCCTCAGCCCCAACAAGAACAGAATTAGTATTCCTTATTTTAGATTTTAAAGACAGTATTTACATAGAGTTGTACAACGCAGAAATTCAGAAACTGATCTTAGTATCTTATTGTAACAACAGCCTTCCTCCAACAGTAAAAACACAAACTTAAGTTCTGGGTCATAACAAATATCCTCTTTAAAAACTGGAAAGAAAAAAAAAGTACAGTTGCATGTCCTATATGAAACCTTTCAAACAAAAATGAGTATTAAAACAAGAGTATCATTTAAAAAGCTGTGTATTGGAGTGTTTATAAACCAGAAGTGTTAAGCAGCAGTAGTTTCCGGTTTCTTATTAAATTCAGCTAGACTTGGAATTTAGAAACATTACAAACCAATGTGGAACTATGCTACTTACGCACCTTTGCAGGTGTTTCAGTAAAGAAAGCCTCCTATGAGAACAGAGGCAGCACACTATATTAAGTCAAAACTTGCCTTCAACATGCCAAAAAGAACTGTGTCATATGTTCATTTGTCACCAAAGCACCCCCTAAGAGATGCATTATTGCTGTAGAACATTTCAAGTTTACCAACACCCAAGTGCAACCAAACTGATGTTGTATATATGCACTTGCCCATTCTCACCAGTATTTCCACTTAATGGTTTTTCTTTAAACAATCAAATTTAAAGCTTTGAAAAATAACATTTTTTTGATTTTAGTTTTTTTCCACAATATTAATCACCACATGCAATTTAGTTTTCTGATAATTTTTCTAAAAAACTGCACCAATATCAGAACAGTGCAAATCATATTTAATTGTAAAAGTTATAATGGCTTGAGTTCATAATTGGAGGGAACACTGTCAGGATCTTGGTATTTTGCTCACTCACCATTGCTTGCATTCCATTAAAAACTTTCCTGTCAATTTTGCCTTTTTTATTTTTTCCTTTAAATAGTCAACCCCCATGCTTTTATCAGAGCTGAAATTAGGGATTTAATCCACAATTTCAACACACATGCCTTAGTTGCAACGTTTTTATGCACTTCCATCCACTGTTACAATTCCATAAACGTATTACCCCCGCAACACGTTTCCAGACTAAGAACTAGTCATTAGCACTTGTGATCCAACAAGTGTTTTAAGTTTTTCAGCAATGGAGAGATTTCAAGATTCAGAAATCTGAGGACTTTCCCTCTCCTACAGCCCCCAGTGTTTCATTTCATAGCAAGTTCAAAATTGGTTTCCGCATCTTGACAGTGTTCCTTATAAAACCGTATGACAGTAAAAGTGCCAGTAGGCATGGCAACCTCTTTGAAGGGAGCATTTAAACTCCTTGGCACTGGGAATGCCAGCACCAAGGATTACATTGAAATTCAAAATTATACTTAAGGCTACAATTAGAAAACCCACTTTCCATAAGCCTAATTTCTCTAAGTAGATTGGAAAATTCAGAAGCTAATGCAACTGTTAAGTTTTACGCTCTAATTTGAGTAAGAAATTTCTTTTCTTTAGCAAGGGCAGTATATGAATCTCTGGTAGCAAATGTCTCTTAGGCATTGACTACTCATTTCACCATCGTTCACTTACTTTGTCTTAAGTTCAAAACTGGCAAGGCACATTTACATATTCCAATGAATACTTGACAATTTTAAATTACACTTTATGTCCCAGCTATCCCAGTAATTGACATACAACATACTAAAATGGTTTATTAAGATAACAAAAAAAAAAATCAATTAATGTGAAAACATACAGGCTATTGGCA
>VZTB01000164.1:291010-304300 GCA_013397245.1 Thryothorus ludovicianus
CACCTTCTTGCTGCATATTTCATGGCAACAATTATTTTTACTGTCTTGTATCAGGTATCCCATTCACAATACCCATGCCTCTTAAAATGTCAAAGCAGCAACATAGGTTGCATACACATTTTATTTTTTAAAATCGTAAGCTCACAGTTTTTCTGGCAATAGAACTGTCTTGGCTCTATGAAAGCATACTAGTAGCTCAACTACTCAGATACTGCTGTGACTTAACATACACTTTCTAACAAGGTGAGTCACTATTATCAAGACCTTTTATCCTTTCTGTTCAAAATTAGGATGGAGACAACTTACTAATAATCATAACCACACAGCCCTTTTATCCAGGATTTTCTCATGTAGAGTTTCACATGACTAATAGTACACAATGAGAGGTAAAGGAATTTATACAGACTAAGAATTCTACTTCTGACAGCCACGAGTGGTTTCAAATAGTAAAAACATGATGTAAAATGCTTCTTGTTGATTGAACAGTCACTTGTAGGCAAGCAGGTAAGCTTACTAACTTAACATTTGTATTAATGTACAAATCAAATTGAATCTCTAGTAACGTGGAAGTATCCACGAAAGTATTTTTTTGCTACTGTAAATGCAGTGGAAACTGCAAATTATCTCCAAAATATTAAGATGTCACTCTAAACTTGTCAAATAACTGGGATACATACTTAACAACATACATAGCCTTCTATTCCCAAATCTTTTGGAATCCTAGGAATATTAAAAACCCTTACAGTTCACTAATGAACAGTATATTCAAAACCAGAAAATGCCTGGAGTTAGTCAGACTTGCTGCTTTCCTACTGCCTTAACAGCTCAGAAAAACAAAGGAACAGAGAATTCCCGAATGAAAGATCTACTGCCCAAGTGGCATTACCATACCCCTGCCTAGAGGAATAAGAGAGGCAGTCCTACTGTACCTACCTCCACAAATGAGACATGCACATCCTAAATAACAAAAGCAGCAAGGATGCAGATAACATATAGCACATTAATATTAGAGGTGACGCGTGACAGAAGACTTCCAGTGCTATAAATACACGCATGCTACCCTGAAGTAGTAAAACTGGGTAAAAAAATAACCTGCAGTGGAGAGCTGGAATCACACAGCACTATAACCAATTCAAGAGCACTTTAAAAAAATCATCATTGGAGACTGAGCATTATTAGATTTTGAGCTAGCAACTATGTTTGTATACTGCAGAAAGATATTTTTTTTTGCAATTACTCAAATTCAATGCAAGAAGGCTTATCTGCAATCAGAGACAACACAACCACCATGCCAACAACTGCCATGTTGAGGAGGAAACTGCCACTTTCAATAGCCTTCTATATTTTAATTAAATGAACAGGTATTTATGGTGGCATTGCCACCATAATGCAGAATACACAGCAAGAAGTACAGCTGTATCAGCAAAAGATTTAAGCAGAACAGGCCTCCCTGGCACAGAAGAAAAGCTAAGGAAAAAAGAAGAAATTCACTTCTTACAGTAACACCAGATGCCCGTGGAAGAACAAAAGGGCTAATAAAGTTACAAGAACTATAAGCAGGGCAAACTTAACCAATTCCATGTGTACAGTAGGTCACCATGTGGAGATCTCTATTAATCTTGCAACCTCACTATTCCATCTTCTTGGATGCTGCACAACAGCACTTCCAAGTTATTTTTGGAAGTAAGGTGGGGGAGGGAATATGGTTAAGAAAGCAGGAAGATATCCAAGAAGAAAAACACATGAGAACATTAAGCAGAACACACCAGCAAGAAACTAACTGCCTCTTTTTTTTCCTTTTTGTTTGCTTTTAACCATTTTCAGCATTTTCTAGTGCAAGATCTTGATTAGTATGAGTTCATAAGCTGAGTGGACAGATCTATCTTCTGTAAGTGGCAAGAAAGAATATCAGGATTCTCCTTTCAGTGGTTACTTGACTAAAGAGGGGGGCTGTATCCATACTACTAAGCATGCTGAGAGGAACACACAATGATAAATTCATCCACTGCAAGAGTACAGGAAAATTTAGAATAAAAGGTGAGAAGTATGTGTGTTTCATAAACTTAAGATAGTTCCTCTAGTGCTCTCACACTCAATAAGCAGAGCAAGGCAGTACCTAGATTATCACTAAACACCACTATTAGATTTTTCGTGCAAATAAAAATGAATCAAACTTTTTCAGAGAAGCCAGAAAACCTGTATACACTACAGTGTATCTACTAAAATACCCAGATATTCTAATTTGATAAGATTGTACATGTCTTTCAGAAGTAATACAACATAACTACATGCATTTACACTTACATCTGATTTTTAGCCGCTTGTCTCTGAGCTTTCCGTTCTTTCCTTTTTTGATCTGGTGGCTTAGCAAAAACAATTTCAATGTTTTCTCCCTCTAAATCTTTGCCATTCATTTCTTCCATTGCCTGAAGGAATTAACCAGACTTTAAATATACTTCCAAGAATATCTGAAGTTATTAATTTTGTTCTACCTTTTAGAGTACGCATTTCTAAATTTGTTATCCAGAGCTAAAATAAAAATACAAAGCTAAAAAAAAATTAAACAATCAGACAGCATAGTATTATGGGTTCCAGTTATGCATTTCTTCTGAACTTGGCTCTCAACCCCAGGACTTCATATATCAGTTCAGAAATCTTCCCCTCAAAACTGAAAATAAGCTTCAATCTTTGCGAGCTGTTACAATTAATGAAGTGACAGAACTGTCCTCTGAAAGAGCACATTTTGTAATCCACGAATAAATTCCTAATGTCAGCACACATGCAAACAGTAGTAGCTCTAGAACTCACTATATTCTACTATTCCTTTATTTTACTTGTAATAAATACCACTTTCTTTTTCAACCAGAAGCCATAGAATCATTCTGATCACAAGGAAAAAAACAAACATACCAACCACAAAAAACCCCAACTCCTTCCCAAATCCATACCACCACTACCTCCCCTCAACCCTCTTCTCAAAAAAACGCAAATCAAACAGCAAACCATCAACTCTTCCCCTACCCTCCCTGCCATGTACATTCCCATGGGCCATTGTTATTACTAGATGTTAATTTTGAGCAGAGGAATCCTAAAGATTCTACCTCTTCTAGGGACTCTATATAGCTAAGCTCCGACAGGATATATATCTTACTAAGACTCTTCCCATCATCTTCCTAAGCATCTGTTTTAAGACATATGGATATGCAAGAAAAACTGAATCCCCCTGTATCCTGCATCCACCCACAGAACATAAAAAAAATGGATACACTACAGGCAGGAGGGGAATTACACTTTCGCTTCCCTAACAACACATGACATCAAGACTGGGCTAGCAAAATCCAGGAATAAAAATTACTAAATTTTAATGAGCATCCTTCATTAAAAAAAAAAATTATTCCTGGAAAAATAAATAAAAACATTACCTAAGATTTTATCACCTGCCCTAGAGAAACTGCTTTAGATTTCTACCAATAATTTGGTGAGGAGTCATTCAACTTCTAGCACTTGAGTTTCAAATTGTAACAACATTAATATCTTAAAAGCTCATCTGCAGAGTCACTTAGGATAGGTGCATTTAAGATCCACTTTTCAAGCTAGAATTGCATCATCCCAGGAGACATCTAGAGAGGACAAAGTTATCAGTGCCAATGCGTTACCATTTCTCCAGACAAAGCTTTTTCTCAAGTTAGAAGAAGCATACATCTTCTAACAACACTACTTACAACACACACACGGTTACAGTCCTCTTCACTTACCTTTACAGCACCATCCCGTTCATCAAAATGGATGAAAGCATAGTCTTTTAGCTTCTTCACTCGTTCTAGCTTTCCAAATTGACTGAAGGCCTTTTCTAGAATCTCCTCTGTTACAGTATTGGCAAGATTGCGCACAAACAAAACTTTTACCTAAGAGGGATAAAAAAAAAAAATACTTGGAGTGTGATCTAATTCCAAAACACAAAATGAAGCTTTACAAGTTACTGCTATTTGCAGTATTGAAAAAACATTATTACATTTTCTGTACAGCATTTTATACACATGTATATGAATATGTACATTTAAATAGTCACACAGCATGAATTAGCTCCAAAATTCTCTAACAGAAATATTTAATCTGTTATCAAACATGATTATATTAAGTATTAGTATCTGGAAAGTCAATCAATTTGTGTTAGTGTTTAAAAGGATCCTAGTAGCAGTTATCTTCAACCCAGAACACTATCCAGCTTGAGAGAATGTAACCGGAATTGGTTACACACAAAACAATTAACTTACCAAAACATTTAATTGTTTAGACAGGCTTTTGCTCAGTTATTTGCAGAACAGTCATCACTGCAATATCTAGGTCAGAGGTGACAGGCCTGCAGCTTTCAAGCTGCTTAACATGTGGTTCCCATGCTATAGCTACACCAAACACCTAATGTCAGGACTGTGCTTGCCCGAGGGACACTCATGACCTGAAGCCACTGCTAGAACTGCAGACAGAGGGGGATACGAAGGCTGACACTGGCCAGTCACCATTCAACTTTCTCAAAAGTCAAACTGTGCTGCTCCCTTGAGGAAGAGCCACTCCCCAATAACTCTGGAAGTTTATTCCCTCCCCCAGCTCACTAAAGCATGCAATACAACTCTTAAGCTACACAAAGACTGCTCTGCAGCTTCTAAAATCAGAAAGGCAGGTAATCACCCAACTGTTGACTGCCTGACATGGACTAAATCATCAATATAAAGTTTCACCCATCACCAACTGCATAGGATAAAGGAAAATCAAGAGCAGTCTGACAAAGGCTTAAACTAATCCTGACTTAACACAGCAGACAACATATACTGGAAACCAGGAATCACCTATTAGTGACCTGACAGTATTGAAAGATTCATCCTTGTGTCCATGCCAAGGCTGCACTCAATGACTGGACATGAGCATGCTTACATGAGGTCATCCATGTGTTCTCACAATTTACAAGACTCTTCAACTTGTTGAGAAGGGTTTCTTCCATATGCTGGCACTATGCTCTGACAGATCAATCACCACCTACTGCCAAGAAATCCTCAGTCTTACCTGCCTACACTCCAGCTGCAAGACCTGCAACTTCTGCTTACATCCTTCTCTGCTCCTACTGGTTTCAAACTAGCTGATGACATCAAATGAATACTGCACACGGCAGCATTGACTGACCCTTGAAGGGGCCACAAGGTGTGAAAGGACCAAGAGCAGCATGCTTATTTCTGAAGCAGAGCTGTACTCTACTCCCACTACACACTGGAATTCAATAAACCCAGACACCCCTTTAGGAAGAACTACTATATAATTAAGTTACATAAAAAAACCCAGGACAGACTCCCATAAATCTGTCTCACTCACTAGCTGAACTAGGACAGGACGCAGAATTTAGAAGAAGGGATACTACAGACCATAAATCTTACCAGTGTATCAGCTCTAGACTTTGGCAACAGTTACTGCTGCTGCTTCAGGAGATCATAAAAAGTCATAGACAACTCCACAAGAAAAGCTGTTTCCTATTATGTATTAAGCTTCTCCTACATGTCTGGATAGTAAGAGCAATCTTTATTTATTGTAACCCGTACATAACAACCATTTTCAGTAAAACACCCTAACTGCAACCTTAACCTTATTCCATGGAAATTAATTACACAAAGTTTTGTGATGTCATCAATGGGTTTGAAAACCACTAACTCTTCAACAAATGTTCCATATTCTTGTTCTTTAGAAAAGGATGAAAACTAGAATCGCACAAGGAACCCTAAGCAGCCTAATAAACTCATGATAACTGACATGATTAAAAACTAGACTGAATAATCACTATTTTTTAAATGATGTATTAATAAAATGTTTTTTAAAGAAACAAGAGCAATTGATTTGAATTTTCCTAGTGTAGACAAATCCATTAATCTGTAACAACTGAAATTTTTTAACACCTTTGCTCATGTTACTGATTAGAAGTGTAACTGAATGAGTCAAAGATGATGTAAAAGCTATTAGGCAGGTTAAAGCATCGGTTGAGAGAACATGAACCCATTCTTACTTCATTAAAGCCAGCTAAAAATTGAGGGAAGGGAAAAAAAGAACCTCTCTTCATTAAAGCTCACACATTATTACACCAAGAATCCATAAATACTCCGAAAAAGCAATACACCCAGCACCAGTATTTTGTTTTAAAGGCAGAACTTACATTTAAAAAACTGCTTAAGATTAGACTATCCCAAAACTTCTGGTATCTGCTCCTTTTCCTCCTCTTACCTACAGCACAAACACTTTAGGCCACATTCTCCAAGGGTTACTAGCCCTGTCTCTTGTCCTGTAATCTGCCAGAAGCCACAAGCATAAGACTTTATTTAGCTGCTTAACCTGCCACTCCAGAACGTCCTCTGCAGCCTCAGCCATCCTACAGAAATCAAGTAAAACATTAATAAATTTAGCTAGACTACAGGTATAAGAGGCAACAAAATGACACCTAGGAGAAATTAAAACTATCAACACAGCTGCTTGTGAAGTTGGAAAAAAGCTCATTTTGGATCAGAAGTCAATATGTTGACCAATTATACTCTGATCTGTTAGTACAAGCACTAATCTCCTGTAGCACATCCATCTATCTTGAGACTCTAACTTCATCCCTCATCATGTTCAATCTACTTTGTATTTAAGGTAACAGTCCATTTAAATGGTAGGTATTTACCCATACAGTAGTCTCCAAAACATTTTATCAGAAGGACAAAGGAAAGAAGACTTGAGTAGACATTTCAGAAATTTAAATTAGTAGAAGTCCATGTACTGATGAAACGACAAGCTGCTTCTGAAAGATTTAGAACACTGTTCACCTTCTGGCTACAGATGTGAATTTGTCTTCCTTACAGCTAGCTCTTATGGACTGGCTCTTTTAGCAGTCTAGACAAGAAAACCGATGACTAGATGATTATTCTGATAAAAACAACCCACTTCTCCTAGTCACAGCTTCCTCCAGAGCCTTCTACCATAGTAATGCCCAAGATGATATGGGTCAATAGCTTTCCCTTTCCTCTGGACTTACAGTAGTCAGAAGCAACAACAGCCAACCTGCAGCTCACATCCAGTAGATCACTGATTCTGCAGCAGCACTGCTGCTATTTCTCTTAGGAGAAAGATAGCAAGAACAGAAAGTAAATCTTACACTTAAGAGAGGGTCAGATACAGTCAGCTTCTGCACAGGAATAGCAGGTGGCCAAGAAAGACTGGAGTACAGACTTGCCTTGCTGCAAGAATAAACTAAGGGACACAGCCAGTGAGGAAGGTCAGACACCAATGATGATCTCAGTTTCAGCCTTTAGAAGTCAGACGTTCTCCACTTTTTCAGTATTCTTATTCATAGAGCCTCACTTTTCCATATGTCTTCAACCCCAAGCTCCATGCCCTATCTTTGGCATGTAGCACTAGATGTATGCAAGTTGATTTTCTCCATGTTTTCTACATTTCTTTCCTTCATTTCCATGTTTCTTCTCTTTTCACGTCCCATTTCAAATACAAAATAGAAGGTAATAACACATTCCAAAAAACTGTACAATAATTGGGGCAAACCACAATCAAGCCTTAATTTCTTTAGTCTTTCACTCTGCAATTCCTGTAAATTTACTCAGGAGAGATGCTTATGTCCCCTATCATTTCCTTTCCACCTAGTTTGTTACAACAGGAGGAATTCATGCTTATTTATTTTAACAGTTTGGTGGATTAGGTCTCTTCTCTTTTGAGCCAAGAAACTAACATACAGACTGCCATATTTAGGAAGTGCCACCTTCCACAAATTTGATTTGCAAGACTCTTTCCCTGCTGCTGACAGTCTATCATGCTGGGCAAGAAAAATAAAATCTGCAGATAAGATAGTCCAAAAGCTTCTGTAATAACTGTATTACAAAAGCAGCTTTTTCCCTAAAATGAGCCCCCACCCCAACCCTTTTCCCTTATGGCTCACCAAAGAGGAGATCCCAGCCAAGCTATCTTACTAGGTCCATCAAAGTAGGACTCCAGCAAGTGACGTGTCTCAGATGAGAGTAAAAGCACAGACGAAAAGCAAGCAAAGAGAAAGAGATAAGGATATGGGCTAGCTAGGAGTTTCCATTAAACAACTCAGCTACACAACACAACTGAAAAAGACAGGGTCAGGCAATATCTGATGGGGGGAAAAAAAAAAATCAGGTAGTTTGTTTCTGGCAAGATACCACGCACATACATAAAACAACTGCTACAACATACTTCAAAATGTTAACAGCCCAGACTTCAGCTTCCCCTCAATATTCAAAGTCCAAAATATTGCCAATCTAGGTATAAAAAGGAATTAACGCCCCTAAATTAAAAATAACTAGAGTTCCAAACACAAGGTAATTACCAAACATCTGAGAAGTAACTGCTAATGGCAACTTTGAAAATACATTTGTGTACATTTGAACACTGACATGTTCTAATGCTGAAGTGATACAGTTCCAGGTTTAAGAAGAATTAAGGCTTGTTCTGTGATGAGATCTCTATTTCTGTCCTTCCAAATACTAGGCTACGAAACCATTTTAACTCTAGGAGTCACCACCATCACCTCCAGGTAAAAAATTAACTACATCACCCTGTGTGTCATTTCGGCAAGGATTACATTCACTATTCAACCTTGGGAACACTGAATAACCTAAGGCCATATAGAGTATTTAAATCCACATAATTTCTGAGATACAGTCATTTCTTATCATCACACCTACAACATCTCTGTCAAGAAGGCCGACAGATCTTATTTAATTTTAGGTTAATTCCAGGAAATACCTAATTTGGAACAGAGCACTTTAAATGTACTATGTACATTACGTACATTACAGCTTTATTACCTTTGCCATGACTTCAGGATCTGGGTCTTCTATAGGGTCAGCCCACTCCACTGTAACAACATTTCCCCAGACTTTCACTTTGCCGCTCATTAGCCTACGTCTGGCCTGAGCAGCAGTTTTGTGATCTTCATATTCAAGAAAGCAGAAACCCCGGTTCTTTTTCTTGTCATCAGGCTGATGATACAATATGACATCTGTAAGACCCTCTGAAATTAAATAAAATATTTATCTGTTATGTTTTCAATCCACTGGTTCGCATTATAAAGTGTGGGTTGTCTCTAGCTATGAAAGAATACCCTTCCTCTAACTGAGTGAAGGAGAGTTAGGGGCAGTCAAAAGTTTTGCTTTGGCAATTTTCCTCTTAAACCCTTATGTTACAACACTTAACATCAGTGTGTTTTTTCCATAATGGCTAAGCAACAAGAAATAAAAAAGTGGCATTACTTCAACACCTAAGAAGTTTGTTGCTTCAAAGAACCTAAGGTCTATCATTCAGCAACAGAGAAAGTCAAACAGTACCGCTCCAAGTTCAAATGTTATCAAAAAGAGATCCTTAAAGTTTAAGAATTATAAAGCACAGAACCAGTTACATTCTTTAGCTTGCTTCAGTTTTGCCTTGAGAAGTTTTAAAACATCCATTAGTACTGAAATTATTAAACTTTTAATTCAAATCTCTTTAAACAGATTTTTTAAACATTTCACACTTACTCTACAGGTAGAACTTAGAATAACCCACTAGTCTAATTACAAACATCTCAGCCCTCAGCCAAACAACACTTAAAAATCCAATCAAAGCACAACACAATGTTGAAATAAATGCTGAGTGGTCTTAGTTTGGCTTCATCACCTTTAAACTATAAGCCACAGGAGAATTCATCAGTGATCACATTTGATACTTTCCAGCTCTACAAAACCTAGTTACTGACTCACCTGTTACTTTGCTGAATTCTTCAACGATTTGCTCCTTGGTTTTACTCTTAGGAATAGAGCCAACAAAAAGCCTATTATTGGCAACAGAGATGCATACACCAATGTGTTTTCCAGAACGAATTTCATGGTTGTTGTACTGCAAGAAAAAAATTATTGGACAATCATCAGTTACAAATAATTTTCACTTCCCTTCAACAGTAGCATACCAAATATTTAACTTTGGAAAACCCAGAATTGAGCAATATATTAAATTTTTGTAGCTTAACGCATTTTTACAATGCGTATTCAACTACTCTGAAGAATACCCATGTTTTCTAAGGTATCTCCACGACTTCAGCCAACAATTATTCTTCCTTCCTTGTTCAAGTCTCTCAATACTTTTTTCTTTAAACTTTTTCATACAGAACCATGCAAGTCATCAAGGTCAAGGCTTCTCCCTTCACAATCATGCAGAAAAAAAATATAAGTTCCTCTATAGGCTGTAGCTATAAATTCTTGATTTGTGTGTAACACACAAGACATGAGTTGCAATTTAACACAGATTCCCTTCTGAAGTTCCACAGTTAACAAAACAAAGAGAGTCACGATCAGGTCTTCTCCACACAATGTTCAAGAACAATTGGCAAATACTTTCCAAAGCATAAACATTACACATGTAAAGATAGTCAACAGCAAGAACAACTTTTTAATGACTTGAAATCCTAAGGCTTCTGTTAAAATGCTTCTCCTGTAACATCTGGAAGATACCCTGAACAAGTCAGCGGTTTAAGGGAGAAAAGAAGTATTACTGTAGACATCTGTTGAAAAAACATCAAAAATGCTTTTCACTGAGATGCAGACACAGACACACATCATCTAAATAAGCAGCAGGGAGGACAACTGCTGGTACATCAACCCACTTTTAACTGGAAGCCCTGCAACAGACAGCTCTTTAGCAAAGAAAATTAATTTTGTGGGCAACATCCTATTGCCAAGTAGCAGGACAGATTTTTAGAATTTCATCTAGCTATTTATTCTATGATTTATTTTGTGCTTGATACTAAATCTTACTACATAAGTTAGTTATCCTCTACACCATCATGCTTTTTGTGTAATAAAATCTGGGGGAAGACGTTTATTTATATTTGTCTTGGGCAAACAAAAAGTCTACCACTGAAAATTTTCTAAGTTAGGTAACTGCACCAAAAGTGAGCAAAATGGAGAGCTGTACATGTGAAAAGGACCTGGAGTGATATCTTCACAATGAATTATGTCTCAAAACATAGGTGACAAGGGACTTCTATCTCCATATCTGTTGCCCATGTGGCAGAGGAATAGTTGATTTTAAAGTAGGAAACTGCAGCAAAAGCTGCACTAGCCACATAGGAAGACTGTATATATATTATTATCACTAATAAACATACACAGTAATGAAGAGACAGATTATAGTAGCTAAAAAACGAAGTCTTCTAAAGAAACACCTTTAAAGAAGCTGACAGTTTATTAGTTTGTGAAAGTGATTCTTTACTAGCTGAACTGTACACTAGGAAACATTTCCTTGCATTAGGAAACTTTTACTGAGAGTGCTCAAACACTGGAACAGGCTCCTAGAGAGGCAGTCAATGCCCTTGATCAAGATGACAGCAACAATTTTGGTCAGTCATGAAATGGTCAGGCAGATGGACTAGATGATCATTGCAGGTGCCTCCCAAATGAAATACTCTATTCTACATCGATAATAGAAAGTATTATCCAACTGTTCCTGCTAAAGTCTAACACCAAAATTTGGCTACACATCTAATCCTAAAAGAGTAAAATTAACAAGCAAATTAAAATTAATATTTTTTACCATATTGCAGTTCCACTGATGGTTTCTAGCAATTTTTTTGTCCTACAATGTGTACCTGCTATTTTTCACTGCATGTTCCTCTTTATATAGAGAAAACACTCTTCAGTTAGGTGTTCTTGACCATAAAGCTAGTGATTTTTAGGTAAATAGTTTGCATACCATCTGCGAACTCGGATTAGACATAAAAAGGCTCAGATCATGATCTGGGTAAAGTGCCAAAACAGTCAGGCTACCAAAGTAGCTATGTCAGCATACTGGTTCCCTCTCCTGTCACCATGGAATCTGTGTCTGAAGTCAGCAGCAGAGATTGCTACCCTCTAGACAATGTAATAGTTTTGGTTTTTTCTCACTGACTTATGTAACAACTTACTAACAAGTGAAAATATGCAGGTCTGTCTTGTCATTTCATTGACTTAAATTTTCATTACCAATTTTAGTTTATTAGGAGCAAATGGCAAGTTGTACCTCTATCCATAGTTGGCAAACTGCTTAACTCACCTGTACATCCACTCTGATCAAGCTTACACCAGCTCTAGTCAAAAATATACTGGATGTTTCAATACTTTTCAGTATGTTTTCCTATAAGCTTCACCTCAAAAGTTTTTATTCTGTACATAGCTACAGTGACCTTATTCACACAGAAATCTTTTGAAAAACTTAACTCTAGCAACATTTTATGAAATAGGAAGGAAAACTGAACATGTGCACAAAAGAACACAACTGGAATTGTAACTCAAACAGTATAAAGTAAACATGTTAATAGTGGAAAAAACAGTAAAAAAAAAATCATTCTTTGATAGAGAATGTTTATGTGAACATCTGAGATGCCATTTCTACTTAACTAGCAAAAGGTTAACCACACTGAATTAAATACTGGTCATAAAAAGAGGAAAGAATTCTCTAAACTGTGTTTAAAATAGTTATGACTGTACTTAAGACAAAAATGGAGTGATACTACAGCCTGATACTGAAAAGAATTACAGATATGAAGAGTAATTAATTATAAGTGGCTTAAAAATGCATATGCATAAACAAAATCAAGACTTCAGCCTTTCAAACTGCAAGACTTTTTGTTAACGAATAAAGGAAGTCAACATTAAGTGTGTCCAGAAATTTTAGTTCAGTTTTACATTAAGATGACTTACAGACTATGGAAGATACATACAGCAGCCACAGAAACACGAATTGTATGTAAAATATGCTACACCATGAGCCTGAAGACAGGTCAGTTAGTTCTCTGCTGCAGTTCGGGTATTTACAAAAACACAGCTGTCTCTTATTACTCAAAAGCAATGCAGAGACTTTTAATCTCACTTTTGCTATATTATCCTGAAAAAAAAATCCTCTTGGAAAAAGATGGGAAGTAAAAGAAGGACCATTATCCCAAGGAGTCCAGAAAGCAGGGAAATAAGTTGCATACATATGAGAACATTACAGGCAGTATCAAAAAGAATACTGACTGTTAAAATAATAGGTTATGAAAATGGCTAGAACCAAGTGTTCAGTGTTTTGAAGAGGTCATTCAGCAGTATCTCCGATGCATGTGTAACTAATAAAAGTTATAGACCTACAATTTTCAACTGAGCTCAACAGCCACAATTTGCTAATACTCCTGCAAACCACTTCTAGGTGACTTGGGAAACTTATATACCAAACTAGCCAGTCAAAAAAAAAAAA